>JARFJB010000619.1:0-84800 GCA_036346205.1 Vesta saturnalis | reverse complement strand
ACGACATATGTTAAGCGTGTAATCAAGCTCTTGCCATACTTTGTTAAGAGTGTTCAGGTCGATTGTTTCGATAGCTCTGGTAATCCGTTGTTGGATCTCAGGTATCCTTCTGGTGGTTTATACACTTTATGTTTGACGTATCCTCACAAGAAAAAATCACAGGGGGTGATCTCCGGAGATCTTGTAGGCCAGTTCAAGAGTGCACCATCACTTAGATCTGCACGGCCGATTCATCTGCCAGGCAGCCGATTTTGAAGTCCAGAATGAAGTTTAGGGATTCTTGTTCTAATTTCGGTAGAAGCCATTCCGTCATCATGTCCAAGATTTATTCCATCTATTGTTTGTCCAACAAAGAAAAAAGGTCCGTACACTTTGTTGTAAATGATAGTACAAGACAAATTAACTTTCGGAGTGTAAGTGCTCGATGTAGGTGTGTGGGTTATCCGAACCCCATATTATGACATTATGTCTGTTCACGGTATCACACAAGTGGGATGTGGCTTCATCACTAAAGACTAAACATTTCACACAGTTTTAATTTTCCATCAATGCCTACATGTTCTCACAAAAAGAAAGTCTTAAAACTTTGTCTTTTGGTTTTAATGCTTGAACAAGCTGAAGTTTGTAAGGCTTGAAATTTATACGTTTACGTAAATTTTTCCAAACTGTTGGCTGTAGTATCCCAAGCTGTTTGCTGCATTTAACAGTAGATTTCTGTGGACTACGCGTAAAACTTTCCCTTACCTGCTCTACAGCGTCATTGCTTACTGACGGCCTTCCAGTTGATTTCTTTTTACAAATGTACCAATTTCTTTTAAAATTCAAGTACCACTGGCGAATAGGGTGATTGCTAGGAGGATCTTCATTAAATTTGGTTCTCAAGTGACGTTGCACACTAATAACTTGGTTGATGTGATAATCCAAAACATAAAATGCATTCCTGTCTTCAAATTCAGCCATTATACAATTGACAACAATTGACTTTAACAAACAGCTGATACGTACTTAAATCAATGTAAACAAAAGGTTATGAGTTTTTCTTTCCAGTGGTACCAAGTAAAATGGTCTTAAAACAGGTTAATCCAGTAATATTTATAATTGAAATCGGGAACATCATTTGTAATAACCCTGCACTACCAACAACAGTTGTG
Organism: Vesta saturnalis; assembly: GCA_036346205.1. Taxonomy (NCBI): domain Eukaryota; kingdom Metazoa; phylum Arthropoda; class Insecta; order Coleoptera; family Lampyridae; genus Vesta; species Vesta saturnalis. The sequence continues at coordinate 83,649 of JARFJB010000619.1, read as the reverse complement.
TTTCTTTTTGATCTGACATATTTTACTGTTCTCCAGTCACCTTCCGGGGGCATATCATTGTTTATAGTGATTAATTGGTTACATAACTTGCTTGAATAACTTTGTAGATTGTCCAAATAGGTACAGAAGTATTATCTTCCTTATTATTTGGCACAGGAAGCTTAATTGGAGACGCAGTATCACCATCAGGTTTTAATTCTGCTACTGGGGGATTCCTTACATTTACTAGATTTATGTGATTTAGCTTTATTCACTTTAGTAACTATAACAGACATCATTCAATGTCACAGAATTTATTTTATTTAATAACAAAATTTGATTGTGTAAACTTACAATTGCAGTTTTTTGATAAAATATTACTTCATCTTTTTAAGCAAGCAATTGTTTCAAATGCTTAATTTCCATTACATTTGAGTCATTAACAACTGCTGTATTATAATTTCCATTCTGTAGATTTACATCATTAATTTGTACACTATCACAGCAAAATATTTGCTTATCGTCAATGAATTTGACATGTTTTAGATGTTTAGCACAACCAGGATGATACACTGAAGCACAAGTTGCACACTTCAAAAAAACTTGGGGAGTTTTATTGCACTTTCTACAGATTTTATTTAGCTCGTGTTCACTAGCGACTGCACTACTCGTCGCCATCATACAAATCAATCAATAATTCCCTTATTAAATACGCTTATTAACCGTAGAACACTAACCTGCGTAAAATTTACGCATGCCGTTTAAGTTTGTCCATATAGCATGTCAACGGTATTGGGGGCGTCTGACTCTAGCTATGCTTCTAGCACTCTGCCAGTAGTGAAAAGTTGTTGCAGTGAAGTGCATGCGGTTTGTGTTTGCTTCTCATATGAGCCGAATACTAGACAGTATTACGTAAATTATACGCATGGTTATGAATGCCCCTAGTAGTGCAAGTGAGTAGTATTTCGCATGGTTATTTATACCCGACATATGGGTATAAAAATTCATTCACTGTTTTGTCTATATAACTTTATTATTACTGATATACATTTTAATTGAAAGGATGAAGCGGACCTACCAAATTGAAAAGGATGATGAAGAGTTGCTGCAGTTGATTTTAAATTCTGATGACGAAACAGATAATGATATTGAGACAATTTCCGACGATAGTGATGATGATTACATCCCAGAAGCATATGAAACTGAGGATGAAGAAGAAGCAATTATGAGTGCAGTAAGGCAAGCTGACCTATCCAAACTAGCAAAAAAATTCAAACCGAGTTTAATTTTAAAATTTCCAGAACAAGCAGAGATGCTTGGAAAAAATAATTTCAAGTGGAAAACTCATGAAACCTTGATCACTGGTAAACATCCGCAAAGAAACATTATCCATGTGCAACCAGGTCCTTCAGTAAATGCTCGGTCCTGCACAGAACCAATTGATTGTTATAAACTTTTTTTTACTGACGAAATAATAAATAAGTTGCTTGTGCACACAAATGAAGAGATTTTTAGAAAAAGACTGAAGTATGCACTCAAGAATAAAGCAACAATATCTGATCTGACTTTGGCTGAACTAAATGCTCTGCTGGGACTAATTATTTTGGCTGCCGCTTTCAAGATACTCATCTTGGTGCTGGCTTTTTATTTGACTCTGCACTTTCTGGAAACAGGTATACTGCTACAATGTCTCCAGATCGCTTCAATTTTCTCATTAGCTGTCTGAGATATGATTCCAAAGATACACGAGAGAAACGAAAATCTGTAACTAAATTGGCACCAATTTCAGAAGTCTGGGATATGTTTACGAAAAATTGTAGAGAGAATTATAAACCTAGCGGCTATGTAGTAATAGACGAACAGCTGGTAGCTTTCAGAGGGAGGTGTCCCTTCCGAATGTACATTCCGTCAAAACCAGATGGATACGGTATAAAAATTATTATGATGTGTGATAATGCTACCAAATATATGGCAGACGCAATACCTTACTTAGGAAAAGGAACAGTTCCACAAGGGCAAGCTGCCGCTGAATATTTTGTAAAAAAGCTAACAAAAACTATCGAAGGATCCAACCGAAATGTAACAATGGATAACTGGTTTACCAGTGTACCACTTTTCCAATTTTTGTTGAAGCAAAGTAAGCTGACGGCCATTGGAACCGTGAAGAAAAAGAAAAGAGAATTTTCTGACCTAAAATTTCAAAACAGAAAACCAGCTACCTCACTGTTCCTGTTTCACAATGATTTGGTTGCAGTATCTTACAAGCCAAAAGCGGACAAGATTGTTCTATTACTTTCTTCTGCTCATGAAAATGGAACCATTGACGATGACTCCAAGAAACCTCATATTGTGTTGGACTACAACAAGACAAAGGGGGCAGTGGGAACGTTTGACCTAATGTGTCATAATATGAATTGCAGCAGAAAGACGAAGAGGTGTCCATTGTGTTTCTTCTATAACATGATGAATATTGGCACAATCAATTCTTTCGTAATTTATACGCATAACTTTTTACATAACCGCCAAGGTAGTAAACCAGTTTCCAGATTAGATTTTATGTTAAAACTTCATTGTCAGCTAACCAAAAACTGGCAACGTGAACGTTTACTCTGTAAGACGTTACCGTCATATTTACGTCCTATAATTGAAGGGGTACTTCCAAGGCAAATCATCTTTACCAACACCATCTACTTCGCAGGAGCAATCCAGTACAACTTCTCAGAAAGGAAACATAAAATGCTGTTCTGTCTGTTCATACAAAAAAAGGAGACACACCAATACTTACTGTCTCAAATGCCAGAAACCAGTATGCAGTGAACATCAACAAAAAATATGCTATTCATGTTTCGATGAATATACATTTTTTTTTTTTTTATTTTTTTTTTATGATTGTGGACCTGAACAGGCTAAATAAGGCCTATCGTGTTAAAGCACTCAGAACACTTAGGAGGATGGATAGAGGGATAATGAATTGCCAATAGATGCCTATGAACAGCTACCTTAAATTTTCTCATATCATAAGTGAGAGGAAAACAGGAACTAGGGAGATCATTCCAGAGTTTAGAAGCCGTGTAGAAAAATGTGGATTGTGCCCGTTTGGTACGACAAGTGGAGATTTGTACTGCATACTGATGATGTGAATGAGCGAACCGAGTGTTTCTCGCAAAGATAGCCGGAGAAGGTATCAAAGAATGTAATTCACCAGCACAATAGCCGTTGTAATAACGATAATACAAAGAAAGAACTGAAACCATCCTTCTATGCTCAAGGGACTGTATGTGAGAAGTTAAGGACGGGTCATTTATAAGCCTAATCGCTCTCTTTGAATACGATCAACGATATCGAGAGCGTATTGGGGAGCACTAACCCAAAGGTGAGAATTATATTCCAGATGAGGCCGAATTTGGGCCTTATAGAGCAGAAGGAGTTGTCGAGAGGTAAAGTACTGCTTAGATCTGTACAAAAGCCTATTTTACGAGCAGCTGTTTTGGTAGCTGACAGAAGATGGTCAACCCATGAGAGATTTGAAGATACAGTCATACCCAACAGAGTAATAGAGTCTGAAAACTTAAGAACTGAGCCATTCATACTACAACAGGAAATGATCGATCTTTTTGGCGGACATAAGGCAACACTGAGTTTTGTTAGCATTAAATTTAACTAGATTATTGCTTCCCATTCGAGAATACGTTGAATGTCTTTGTTGATTGAATTTGCCATTTCAGCTTTAATTTCTTGATTTGACATAGAAGGTGGATTATCACTATGAGTAGACTGAGATGAACTACAGTGAAGAGTGCTATCGTCAGCAAAGCAATGGATGGGGTTAGTTGTTGAAGAAATAAGGTCGTTTATGTACAGCAGAAAAGTCTAGGCGCTATAACGGATCCCTGTGGTACGCCCGCGTTAATGCTAACTTCTTTTGAAAAAAAGCCATCAACTACGACACGTATTCGTCTTTTATCAAGGAAACTAGAAACCCAGTTGATGAGCGTATCATTTAACCCAAACGAGGTGAGTTTGGCAAGTAAACACTTATGCCAAACTTGGTCAAATGCCTTTGAGATATCTAAAGCGACTACAACTGTTTCACCGGACTGCTCTACTGTATTGTTCCAAACTTGGGTCACATATGAAAGTAGATCGCCTGTTGAACGACTTTGCCTAAACCCATATTGGTGGATGAAGTAAAGTGAAACCTACGTAAAGACACTTGTTTATTGGATTTTACTGTTTGATTATTTGGTATCAGTTTTACCAGTTCCACTATAAATGGTATGTCTTGAAAAAATAAAAGTTTTATACAATTTTTTAGTTTAGAATCAAAGAGTAAAATTTACGCATGGTTATTAATAGACAACACTTTTCGAAAGTTAGTGTTCTAGGGTTAAAGAAAACGTGTTGTTTATTTTCACCTATTGCTTGCATTCGCTCACCATCTACGCACGTGAGAAAAAATGGTTGCATACTCCTGACCCTTTATTACAATTGGCAAATTGTCAGTTTGAGATTGATAGTTTAAATCGATAGTAGCTCCCCCACAGGTTGGAAAGTGGTCCATTACTGACCGCTTCATCTCATTACCATTGAATAAAAATAAGAGAAGAAGTTCAACCCTAATGTTAACAAGTACCGGAAAGTAGTATTAACTCATAAGCAAGCAGATTTCTTTAAATGACTACAGACGATGATGCCAAATTTCGGAATTTTTAAATTCTTTGCATCGTGTTTAATGATTTTACCGCATAATTTGTAGGAAATAGTTGTATATCTCCATATAATCATTGATTATTCAATGATATAATCATAACTTCAAATTCAATTGTTAAAGCTCATTTTGTAAGTATGTATTTAAAGAGTATTCAATGTCCTAACCATAATCTAAAAACTAACAATGCGTCTTAAAAATCTACTTCAATAGGTGTAATTAAATATTCAAGGTCTGTAGGAGGTATATGTACATGTTAATTAAGAAAGGGAGGGGGTTAGTCTTACTTGAAAATTTTCCCTAGCATTGCAATTTGTATAATTAGTTGTCGTCGTTCTTTGTATGTCGAAAAGTTATTAATAGTGAAAGTTTCCTATTTTTTATTTTTGTTTAATAAAATGTGCTGATCATGTCTTTTTGTGTTACTTTGATTGTATATCAACTCGACATAAGAATTCTAATATAAGTTTTTTTCGTTTCGCCAAAGATTCGTCGCGATGTACTTTGTGGTTAAATAATTGTGGAAATCGTGCTCTATATGACATGACTTTAGAACAATTGCGTGAAAAGAGAGTTTGCTCCCTTCATTTTTTCGAAAACGACTTTGCTAATTCAAGTAAAAACAAACTCAATCGTAATGCAGTACCGATTAGCTATAAAAGCAGCATCACAGAAGAGTGTGAAACATCAGAAGTATTGGCAGTAACCAGAAGTAAAAATCTTAAAGTTTACGGAAATCTGTCGGCTAATTCAATTCCGCCTACATTATTTGAAGACCTTTCGCCTGAACGCAGTTTTGATGATTCTGAAGATGCTCGTTTATTGAAGGTAAATTAACAGTAATGATCTGAATTTCATCTCGGCTGAAATGTTTATAAATTTGAAAATTTAGAACTACGTTTAGAATTAATAAAAACGATAAATCCTTCCAATAAAGTCCGGCGTCTTATAACTCGAAACAAAAATGTATGTTTTATTCAAATATTTTTTCTGTTTTAATTTTTCTTGGTTGATCTTTATTTTCATTTTTTAGTTTTGGATAGGAAATATTTTAAACGAAACGTATATAAACATGTTACCAGTTTTGATTTATTTATATTGAAATTTTCAATTCAAATTTCGTTTTTCATTAAAAAGCGACAAATTCAAAATCGAGACCGGGAAAATGAATACCTGTCGTATGTATTGAATTTGAAAAAAATAAAATGTTGCCCTTAATTACGGGGTTAAAGTTGCCCTTTTTTTCAAAATTGATTTTCTCAAAAACCGTAATTTTTTTTTAAATTTACATATTTTATAATCACGTATACCGCTTTATAGGGTTTCTCTAATTTATCCAGTGATATGCAAAATACAGGGTGAATGAGAAAAAAATAATTTTTGTAAGTAAGCAGTTAGTTTCCTTATACGAGAAAGTGTTGTGCCGATGTCCATCGGCCAGATTTTTTTTTACCATTCTTAAACTTTTGTAATTTTATTGGTTAAGTAACGTTACATTTCTACAAAACATAAAAACATCATATTTAAAGACTTTAAAATATATTTTTAATTGGAAGCAATATTTAACTTACGTAAATTTAAAGTTATTTGTTTTAATTGCAGGGTATGCTCGATGCACCACCGCCAATCAAAAAAAGGAAAAGACATCAACCTTCTTTAAGTTACGACCGTTATGAAAAGCGTATCACATTTTTAAAAAATAAAATTAAGTCCAAAAATGTAACAAGTTGTCGTTTAAAACAAAAAATATCTCAACTTTTGGCGTATCAAAAATTAGATGCATTATCGACCAAGTCGAAAAGTACACGGGTTTTTGTGAGAACCCAACTTCTTCATAAAGCTCATCATGCATGGAGAGAAGAAAAACAATTGGCTCTAAGCATGTACTATAAATCGCCGTCGTTATACTTATTTATGCGAAATAAATTAAAATTTGTGCTTCCATCGAAAACTACTACTGCGTCCTGGCTAAAAATTTATCATCTTCCAACTGGTAGTGATACTGAACTATTCAATAAACTAAAATCAAAAATTGAAAATATGTCACATGACGAAAAACAGTGTGTCCTCCTGTTTGATGAAATGTCTATAAACATTCACCAAGATTTAATTGAAGGCTTTCAAGATTTGGGACACCTTGGACGGTCGGAAAAAATTGCAATACAACCATTAGTCTTTATGATAAGAGGTTTGATTACAAAATGGAAAATTCCAGTTTGCTACTTTTTATCCTCATCAGCTATTAAACATAATGACTTATCTAAATTAATTTTAAAAGTTATTGAGAATTTACATTTGATAGGACTAACGTACGAGTTATTACTTGTGACCAGGGAGCTAACAATCGAGCTGCTTTCCAAAATTTAGGAATGAAAGAGGAAACGCCATACTTTTTTGTTAACAATGTATGATGTTCCTCACTTGATTAAAAGCCTTAGAAACAATTTGTTAACAAAAGATATTTAATGTAGTTATCGAAAAATTACTTGGACAGATATTGAAAAACCTTACCGCATCGATAAAGCCTCTCCGACTGTGAGAGCTGCAGTGAAAATTAGTGACGTACACATAAATCCCAACAGCTTTCAAAAGATGAAAGTCAAGTTTGCTACACAGATATTTTCCAATTCTCTTAGCGCTTTAATTACTACTGCCACACACAGGTCAGCTAAATAGTGACAGTGCCCTTGGTACTGCCAAATTTTTGGCAAAAATGAATAACATATTCGATATTTTAAATAGTCGAACCCTATACAGTCCGAATCCGTATTGTAGCGCGTTATCGTACAGAAATAATGCAAATGAGAATTATCTAAAGGAAAGCTTGAGTTGGATAAAAAACCTGGCGGTCGTATGGAAAAAATAATAAAGTTAAACAGGGTATATATTGTTTTAAAGGTTTTGTCCACTCTATACACGCCACTTTACAACTGTGGTCAGACCTCAAAAATGAAAATTATAAATTCTTATTAACAAGCAGGTTAAACCAGGACTCTTTAGAGAATGTATTTTCAGTGATAAGAAATAGAGGAGGTTATTGTGCAAACCCTACTGCAAAGGCTTTTAGACAAGCTCTGCAATTTAATATGTTTGTTAAACTTCAAAGTCCATCTGAAAACACCAACTGCGATATTAGTGACGATGACGACGATGATGATGTAGTTGTTACAGATACAGAAAATGATTCTCAAGTGAAAAACGACACCTACAATGAAAATAAATATGAAGAATTTGTGTTAAAGCACTGCGATAAAGATTCGTTTAATTCCGACGATAGTAATAATGCCAGTATCTACGAAAACAATACATCAGTAGAAGATTGTGCGGTTGTGTATTTTTCCGGTTATCTTGTGCATAAAACCATAAAAAGATACAACTGTGATAGGTGTATTACAAGATTGTTAGATGCCGATTCAATATTGAAAGACAAAAACCAGTTACTATTATTACAACGCGACTATTCCAAAGGTCAAAATATTGAGCATTTAAAAATACCTACGGAAACTACAACTGATGTGGTGTATTTAATTTTAAATAATTTTTCTATTTATTTTGAAAACCATAAATCGTCACAAAGTTTCCAAAAACATTTATTAAATTTTATTCTAATTCGCCTAAATAAAAAGTTTGCAGGGTGGTTAGATGAAGGTGAGAGATGTTATCAGCACAATTTATTTATCATTAAACATTTATTACGGTGTAAATTACAAAAATCATTAAAATGGATGTCACAAGATTTTAGGACTGGAAATAACCCGACAAAAATTTGTAATGTGAATAGCATATAGAAAATATATACGGATACCTACATAATTTTACTTTATTTTGGATTAAATCAAATTGTTGGTTGCCGGTTGGTGTTATTTAGCTTAACATACCTAATTATACCTACACAGTGGTTAAAATAATAGTACCACAAAAATACATACAAATTTTATATAGTAATAATTTCTAACTTCAAAAACGTATTAACTGGATGTACTGCAGCAAAAAACTTTAACAGGAAGATTTCAATGTTTTTATTATCAAGTAAAAGCGACAACGTTGTTGAGTTTAAAAACAGGTAGAAAGGGAACAATACACATTTTAAGTCTAGTTTTAAACCCTCAGGCAAGGATTACTTTGTAAAACTTGTACAAATTACATAAAAATACGTATGCAACCCAAATTGCGCGATTTCACTTACTTCCATAAGGTTGAACTTCTTTCTCTTTTTTATTCAATGTCATTACTGTCTCCTTGTTTTATTATTACTGACCGCTTAAGGGTGGGGTCTCCAACAGTTGTTACGATTCATGACCACAATGAGCGCTTGCATCGGTTGTATGTGTTAGGCAACACACAAATCAGTTATTAGTTTTTCCAGAAAAATACAGGAATTTTGATAAATATCCTATAGGTGTCATCCTTTGCAATTCTGTAAATCAGGATGCGTTGTATGAAGATTAACTTTGCGATTCGTTGCGATAACCGTCGATAGTGTCTAGTTACATTTGTACCTAAATATTGTGAATTAACAAAATAAGTGCTTGGTGCAAATGAAATTATTCTCTGCCTTTTTTTAAAACTAACTACTTTGTTGTTTTTGCGTATGTACAATTTAATTAGTGTATATTTTGTTTAAAAATTAAGTGAAGTGACTAGATTTGTGGATGAGGTAAGTATTTTTTTTCTATTCATTGTACAATTGAGGGCCGATCTGTTTGTATGGTAGTATATTATTATAGGAGGAAAAGTAAGTGATTATAGCGCGAACATGAGGGAGGCAATTATGCGAGCGCAAAATTAACTTATCCCCCGTGATTATATCATGAATGAAAACAAGCAGCATTAGATTGAGGATAACAGTTAAATTTAACATAACCTACAGCAGCTTTTTTTAAATTTGTTTAGAAAATATTTGAGACTTAATAATTCAAATCAAAATATTTGCTAAACAACAAATTTAACTAAAAATAGCTGCTGTAGTTTTAACCGAAAAGTTCATTGATCCAGGGATATATTTTAATATTATTTACTAAATCAGTTTTACACATAAAAATTGGAAATTTGGTTATTAAAATTGTCAGAAATGTCAATAAAAGGTAAACACATTCAGTGTAAAAACGCTCTGATTTGTCTAATTCAGGAAAATATCATGCTATGATTGGTTTGTTAGATGTAGTAAATAATCTAGGGAAAAAAATTGACAAGAATGCTGAGCCAATCAAAAATCAGTGTTTTACTCATTTTGTTATGAAATGTCAAACGTCAAAGTTACTTTGAAGTTCTCCGGCGGTGTCCACAATCATTATTTTTAGCTATTATAGGAATCACTATTTTTAGGGGTATAGAAAATATAGGGGTATACACGGGGGAAAGGCTCCGCTTACCGTCAGGAGGAAAACTTTAGGCACGTATTAAAATCACTTACTTTTTCCCCTTGTATAACGAATAACTATTCTTATTATAGTTACTACTAATGTCATTGATATCATCTAACTGATTTGTAAGATTTGTAGAAAAAAAAATGCCAAAAACAAGACTTGCACTATCTCAACGTCATAGACGTAAGTCGAAGCGTTCGATAATTACCCAAAAAATATGGAACGAGAAAAAATTGAAAGAATACAGGTAAATACCAAACTAATCTAATATAAATACTTTCTATTATTTTAGAATTAGAATTTGAAATCTTATAATTAAAGTGTATATTTTATAGCACTCTACCAATTGATGGCAAGCGTTATCCAGTATTGGAGGAAGAGATAGAATTACTAGCAGAAAATGTAGACAGGTATGTTGATTGTGCCCATGATTATTTTTCGACAAAAAGGGAAAGAATAGTAAAACGTTTCTTTCAGTGCACAACAAAATATAAACGGAAAAGTAAGTGGGCGCAATGTATTATACTTGCATGTCTTTACAGCAAAAGGTTAATTTCAGAGCTTCACAAAGTCAAGCTGCTGAAGGAACTTCTCATTTAGAAGAAGCATGGGGAATACAAGCAGACATGGAAGAGTATGTATCTCTATTGTTATACTAATTCAATTCACAAACTCTCATACTTGGCGCTTGTCGTATTTTTGTCGATTTGATAACATATATTATTTTTTAGAGTTATGACACATGAATTGACAATAGAAAAGGTGAAAGAAGACAATATTCTGTCTGGATACAGAGTTGTTGAAATATCCTATTTTACAAACTGCATAGTACAAATGACCCAAGCACATGCATCCGTATGTACGGCAGCCGTACCTAAAATTGTCAAAGAACGGAGACATGGATTTGTCAGCACGTTAACCATGGAATGTTCTATGTGTTATAGAACATATACCCTATTAACCGAAGATCCTAGCTCTAAAAATGTTATAAATACGAGTGTGCCTTGGGGAACATTAGCAACTGGCAGCACATACGAACACATGCTTGAGAGATTTAGCATTATGGATGTTCCCTGTATGTCAAAAAAAATGTTTTACGAAACTGAAGAACAGTTGAGCAATGTAAAAGAATGTATAATAAAATGGATATAGGTAAAACATAACATGTTTCAGATATGGATGGCATCATCCATTACAGAAATGGAAAATGCCGCAGCGGAGAAAAGAAGAATCGCTATTGAAAACAATGACGTGGATTGTGATGGTATGCCCTGGATCACAGTATATTTAGATGGAGGGTGGAGTAAAAGAAGCTATGGCCATAATTATGATGCGGCGTCTGAGTTGTATGAAGTACAATATATAAATCATACTTGTAAAATACCTTCATTTCTTGTAGGGTGTAATTATAGGAAAGAGGACCGGCAGAATCCTGTATATGGCGGTACGAAATAAATTTTGCATAATATGCACTAAAGCAGCTAATGCAAATGTCGAAGTGTCAACACATACTTGCTTCCGTAACTGGACAGGATCCTCTGCTGCGATGGAGAGTGATATTATTGTAGAGGGATTTATGCAAAGCGAAAAAGTTCATGGATTGAGGTATAAAAAAATTATTGCCGACGGCGATTCAAGTGTATATTCGAAAATAATTGAAAACGTTTCGTATGGGCGGCAGGTATCACAGACAGTATACAAATACGATTTTATCGTTGTTTTCTAGGTACTTAAGGCAGAATGTAAAAATCACGTAATTAAGAACTATGGGAAACGCCTATATAAATTAAAAAATGACACTAGAAGTGTTTCGTTAGCAGCTAGAAAACTTCTTTCTGCAGAAACCATAAAAAAATTGCAGAAATGTGCGGAGAAGGCTGTATATGATAATGCACTTGGGGACATTGGTTCGCTAATTAAGGACCTAAATAATGGACCAGCCCATGTTTTTATGGATCACTCAATGTGCAAAGATTATAATTGTACAAATGTTGGGGATGACAGCAAGAGCAGGCTTTCTGATGTAAAAAGCAGTGGATTATATCGACATATACATGGTATATAATTCTTCTTAAATAGAATACCTAATAATTTTCAGTAATTCATTTGTAGGTGCACTAAATCTTGTGGTGCGTAAAGCTTTCTCTTAATAGACAATGAGACGAATAATCGCGCCGAATTATTTATGAGTATATTGGCACGATTCAACATGGGCAAACGACTTAATTTAATTCAGAGGGGATATTTTCCGAACAGAGCAAATCTCACAACTTTACGCTATAATAAAGGTATCATTCATCGAATATTGTTGACTTTAATGCTTATTTACTGCTTATTTTGCATGGCACTATGATGCATGGAAAGCTGCTACGAAACGAAGTCCCGGTAAGCATTTCAAAATGTATATTTCAAGGAAGCTACAGTCTGCTACACTCAGAACTGGTGTCTATACGCGGCAACGCAAAACGCAACCTAAAGCTCGAGTGTGTTTAGACTATGGTCCCGCAGCTCAGCAACCTCCATTGGATAAAGACCAAGTTGCAGAAGAGTGCAAAAGAACTCTAAGGCAGCTTGAGGTGAACCCTATGATTAATACTTTCCGTTTGTAACTATGCGGGTGTCATTTTATGTAGATCACGCTAGAGGAAAGAAATAGAATAGGGAAAGAGACAATTGGGCAGTTTGACAATCCCTTGTATATATCTTTTAGGAGTGATCGTCTTACGGCATCAAACTTTGGTTCTGTAATTAGACGTCAACCTCACACTTCCTGTCATTCACTTGTAAAGTCTATACTACAAAGAACATCATTTTCTACGCCTGCCACAGAATATGGAAAAATGAAGGAAGCTGTTGCAATTTCTTTACTGGAGGAAAAATTAAAAGTGAAGGTTGACCCAAGTGGCCTGTATATTGATACTATCCACCAATTTCCGGCTGCATCTCCAGACGGTAAGATAAGGAGTTGAGATAGAAATAGTAGTATTGTACTTTTCGATAGGTTTAGTTGGCTCTACGCATTTAGTGGAAGTTAAATGCTTGTATAAATTAGCCCAACAGGATCTAAGCTTAGATGAGGGAATACAAAAATTTTATACTTGTTTAGAGAATAAAAATGGCAAAATACAACTGAAACGGCACCATAACTACTACTATCAGGTATGAGTGATGACAGGTGGCTACTAATACTTATCTTTTATTACCGTTTATTACTTATCTTAGGTTCAAGGACAGTTGCATATAACTGGAAGAGATGCTTGTTATTTTGTTGCTTACATAAATGACAAACAAGAGTTGTTTATTGAAGAAATTTTGCGGGATGACGATTTATGGAATAATATAATGGTGGGGAAACTAGTTAATTTCTACACATATTGTATTCTTCCAGAAATTGTACGTGGAAATTTGAAAAGAGGAGAAAAGTGCGTTGATCCTGACTACATCTTACAGGCAAAAGCTGAGTATGTCAAAAGGAAACTAAACAAGAAGTCCAATCCTAAGTAGTTCTTTTCATTTTCGAAATATTTACAAAAAAGTGTATTTTGGCCACTGTTCTTACGATTTTTTTAAAATTGCTACTAGATAGAAAATCAAATTTCTGATCGAAAAGTATTCTTGTGATTTTTTTGAAAAAGTTAACCTTTTACGAGATACCGTTTTTTTAAAAATTATGGTTTTTTGCTATTATGTAGGAAACCGTTCGTTGTACAAAAAAATTAATTTACACAAAAAATACATACAATTTCCACCACTGCATTACCCAACCATTGCTCTACGTAATAATCAAAAAACTGTTGAAGATTAATGTTACATGGGGAATTTACTTGAATTCCTAACCACCCAGCATCTACGTCCTCTAATGGCAGATACGCTAACGCCGCGCACATGCGGATATGGAGTCTAACTTCTTCATTGTTTTTGTAGTGTGTAACTACAACAATTAGGACTTGTTACAAGTCCTAATTGTTGTATTTTACGCCACACACACTGCGTATAATGAAAATGACATCTGTTCAATGTTGCGTTCGGAAACACATTCTTTACTGCCAGAATAACAGCGGTTTCAAAGTCTGTAGTAAAAGCTATTGGATTCCAGGAAATACTGTTTTTTATAATTGTAAAAAGCCTCTCATATGTTGTTCTAGTTTTGTTTTACAATAAAGCAAAAGCAACAGGAAGAACGTTATTTTCCTCTTTACTGCTTCCTACATCGGCATGTATGGTATAAATCCGATGTGCCTTCCTATATTTGATACTAGTAATAACAATCGGTCTTCAACACCATCGTCAACAAGTAAGAATGACGAACCGTCTCGCATTACGAAAATGTTTTCAGGAATAATAAGTTCATTTGCCGATTTTGCTTCTGATATTAATCCTTTTGCTTGGCGTCTATGACGGTATAATGTTGATTTCACGGATGCAAACATTCATTTACACACAACCCACTTGTCGATATCGATGTCCCTCTAGGATAGCTAAAGACTTTCCTTTATTCGATTCAATAATTTCCATAATGAAATTATACTAGTATAATAACTAATAATATTGAAAAGCACAACGGTAGGTACAGTAAGTAAAATAGTCTTCAAAGGAAATGACAAACATTTTTAAGGCAGCCCTTCTATATTGGTCGCATAAGATAAATTCTACAAATAACTAATTTCCGTAGATGCCCATTATTTTCTGAGTTCAATTATAACAAAACATTGATTAACAATTAATACTCAATTAATATAACATTTATTGCATTCTAAACAAATTGATTTAAATTTGTTATTCTATGACCAAAAATAAGTCTATTTCCAGTAAATTTCAAGAAATTGGTTTCAGACATGGTTTTTATAACAAGCAATGTATGTATTATTTAGTTTTTAAGGATTTTGTATGTTAAACAACTTTTCTTCCTAGATCTCAACACAAAACATAAATAACAATAACATAGCTTTGTATTTTTTGTATTCTTGAAATAAATTTAAAAATCATTTGAGTTTTATTGTTTTACATAAAAATAATAATGGCAAGGAATTGATAACGGTACATTATACCTAGAACGTCTGCACACAAAAAAAAACATGACACGTCATCGGTAATCCAATACCTAAAAAAGGTGTTCGTTATCCGTTACTAGTATTCCACCGAGACATTTCTGTCTTTGTTTATTAAAAAAAGTACTGCAAGGAGAACGTAACGAATTTCATGTAAACCATCCGTGCTCGCCCACTTTTAGATTTCACAAGTGCTGTCATCTGTAGGCAATACTGCACACTCCTGCGAGTGTGTTTCGTGACTAAATAATGGCGCTTTATTGAATTTTACATTGCGCTTATGGCAACAACTTAGTAAATGCATAGTTTAAAAACGGTGCCACAAAATCCATTCATATTACGTATGATGCTGCTACACACTATATTGTAGGACTTATTCTATTTTAAAACGTATACTGTCAAATAATAATAATAATAATATCTTCATACATTTTAGCAAATTATACGTGGAAGTTACATAATTTTTTCAACTATTTCTTTACATTTGCTTGTAAAATAAAATAGCACAAGTCCTACAACAAACTTTCAACTATAACATTACCAAGTTTGATTTAAAACTATTACGTTTTAAGCAAACTGTGCATTTAGAAAGGAATGCATGTTTTAGCATAGGTGGAAACCCCAGCCTTAAAGTAAACCCGTATAATCATTCACTTTTCAACCTTTAAAGGGTTAGAAAAGCGGTATGCTACACATTAATTGTGAATAAAATAGTTTTGTATTACATGTTGCATTTTGTGTAATCAATTCATTATCATAATAATTCATTTATTTTATTTAATTACCGTCGAATATGGTCGGAGTTAGGTAATATCTCATAGATTACACACAAGTATACCTGTGGTATAACATTATACAGTTACAAAACAAATGTACACGTGTGTATATCTGTAGTTACAGTGATATCTGATAGGAGCCACTCATGAATCAAATAGCGACCACAGGTAGCTGTGATGGATTCGGGCTCCCTCTAACAGAAGAAAGAAATATCGCTGATTTGTACGAAACATTGAGTTTTTAACTAAAGAAATTAATTTTTGTTATGTTTCTCCTATTTGTAGGCCGCCTCCAGTTATACGTATTCCAGTTGCATTTAGAATACTGGCATCTAGTTAGCATTCTGTTATGTGTGTACATCTGTGCTAATATATTGAAATCTAAACCAGAGAATGAAATAACATTTAACATATTTATCAAAACTAGAAATGAAATATCAAAACTTAATTAAATAATTCAAATGGTTACTGGTGATGAATGTAGATTTAGTTTACATATGCTTGTTCCTCGGTGCAACTTTTCTTCGCTCAATCATATTTTTCTGTACTTCTGACTTTTTAAGTAACTCTTTCTCGTTTTTCACATAATTATAAAATTTGATGCATGTCATTTTATAATTACAAATGCATTGAATGATGCTTACCACTGCACTCACATTCAATGAGTTTCTTTCTTTTGTCCACTGGGAAGAAATCAGCGAAAACACCCGCTCCACATGAGAATTGCGGCCTGGGATCGCAAAGAGATATTGGCACAGCTGGATGAAATTTGCCTTCCTCTCCTTTTCTTCGGTTTTTTAAAAAGGAGTATCCATTTTTCTTGAGCGTCTTTAGCTTTCTACTCATCCGACATTTCCACTTCAATAAAAGATTTTAAGTACATAAATTTTTCAAACATTGAATCGCCCAATACTACACCTTTTTGATTCAGATATCCTACGGTTTCTTCTACTTGATTTCATTGGGGAACATCATTGAAAATCATCCAAGAAAAACTATCAAATTTTGTCATTGGTTCAGTCCACTGTTCAAGATAACGGGTGGCAGTGGAGAAGAAATCTTTGATTTCTTTATCAAATGTTTCTGTCTGTTGAATTAATTGTGCCATCATTCTTCAGTTTGTTATACAGTTGACTTGTTTGGTTCCCTAAATATTGATTTCACTTTAACAACAGAAATAACCGATTTCTCAATCCTTTTAATTTGTTTTTCAATCAGAAATACTTGATTCTGCACAAACAGTGCAAAGTTCGGGTACAGGATCAGCTAAAAGTAGATTATCACTTGTGGAGCTCTTTCTTATGATGCCAAGTATTCCTTCAATGGACCCTATAGCTTTAGCAAACGTTCGACAGCTGGGAGTAGTGAAAGACATCGACTTGCTGAATGAGATATGTATATTACTGTAAGTTATTTCTGAAAACTCACAAAATTCATTTAGGTTCAATCCTCACAGCAAATATAGAAAAATACTTGAAAATTTTCAGAAAACTAGACTCCAGGTCAATGGACATCACATCAGAGACAGTGGACGCCGTATGGTGTAGTATGTGCGCCGGGCAACCAATTCCTTCAATATCTGTAGACAACATCTCTTTCAATTTAAAATAAACATTATTTACACCGTGCTTATTCCTCCCACTAAAGTTAGTGTTCGTGTTATCTGCGCTGAAAGCGACTATATTTTGTATTTGAATATTTAAATCCTGCAAAGACTTAATACAAAATGAAGTTATTGCATCAGATGTTTCGTTTAGCAATGTATCTAATTTTAATAATTTAATTTTCAATCCTTCTGTTTCCATAAAATATTGTATCACTAATGGAAACATTTTTTCGGCTCTATGATTTCTGGAATCTGTTGAAATTCCATAAAAAATATTTGTTCTAATTCTGCCTTAACTTGTGCAATACAGTGTGCAGCTAAAATATTTTTAATTATCTCAGTGGCTTTGGTTCTGTCTGTTGATTGTTTTGTCGCGATACTGGAATCCGGATACATGTCAGCATTCAATTTCGTCGAACAATCCAAAGAATTACACGATTGGTCGTGCTTGACAACTTTATATGCCGCGGCTTAGTTCGGCCGCACATATTATTAGAACGACTTCGCTAGAATTTTCTTTGACGATGAATGTTGCTATATCTTTTGATATTGATGCAGCTGACAATTTGGTTTTGTGATTTTTGCTTTGAATATGGTCCTTTACACTTGATTTACCACCATGACTAATTTATATATAGAAGCCGCAATCGAACAGAAAGCTTCGTGATCGGTTCTTCCTTTTTTAATAAATGACCACTCTTTAGTGTAGTTCTCAGAAAAATTACATTTTCTCTTCGGCATGTTGTTTGTAAATTACTTAATAGATAATAGATTATAGAACAAAATATTACGTGCAGTATATTCAAAATACAACACCGATACAATCGCACATTTTATTAACCCTTTCAATACGAACGACGGATATATCCGGTGTTTCATAATTTAACTCTCATACTGGTATCGAACATATCCGTCTTACTTCAATGTAATTTTCCAGACGGTTGTCGTTTAAGCCCGACACCATTAGAAATTCTCTGTGCCTGAGGGACTATCGTGGAGTTAATCCGTCCCGACTAGCTTGGCTAAGGGACGGAAATACACGACAGTCGTCGAGCATATTTGTTCGGTAACTAGGTAGGTGTACGTGAGTACTGGTTTTCAGCACTCCTCAGAACGTCGCAGCGTAAAAGATCAAACACTGATGCTGCAACTGTACAGAATTTCTGTGGTTTAGATCCTAGAGAGGTTAAAGAAATACTGAAAGATGTGTGTGATTTTGGAGACTGTTATGCAAGTAGTAGTGAAGAAAAGCCGTTCGGTGCTAGCGGGAGTGAATATGGGCCTGATTCATCGAGTGAGGGCTTTGAAAGTGACAATGTAGCGTTGGAGAATGAAAGCGATACCGAGCAAGGAAATGTGCAGGAAGATATGGACGTCGGTAAAAATTCAACTGAAATAAACTACTTTTTCAGTATTTTCACAGATGGCATTGCGTACATAGTACGTGAAACCAATCGTGATGTAGCAGAACAATCAACAAGCTGGAAGGATTTTGACAGGTTAGAATTTTACGAGTTTTTGGCATTAAAATAAAAAATTATCTGTACATGAATATTGGTCCACTGCACCTTTGTTAAATTCTCCTATTTTTGGAGAATACATGTCGAGAGATAGATTCACGTCTATATATCGATATTTGCATTGCTGCAACAATGAAGAGACTCCAAATCATCATCGGCTTTTCAAAATAAGAGCTGGTCTGGAAAAAATTAAAGAAAGATTCAAAACCGCATTGTATCATTTTGAGTGTTTAGTTATCAATGAGAGTCTGATCCTTTTTAAAGGACGTCTGTTATTTAAACAATATATCAAAACAAAGCGACATCGTTTTGGAATCAAGTTTTATGTCTTATGCGATTGCGGACGATGTGTTCTGAATTCTTATGTATTCTTCCTGATACAAAATGAAAAGAAAGTTCCGCTGGCAGTATTTCATCTGAATATTGTTCAGTTGTTAGAAAGGTACTTTTGTATATATATATATATATATATATATATATATATATATATATATATATATATATATATAGGGTGTCCGTGGGGGTATACGTATTCTTTGAACAATTTTAAGCAAAAATGATTATGTGCAATTCTTTTCCAATTCCTAACCCCTAAGGAGATATGGGCGGTTGAAGAAAAATGTAAAAGTAAGTAAAGAGAATACTCTTAGCAGCTGCTTAAGTCTTAAAATTATCGTAAAACAAAAATTTTAATAACAATTTTCATTAACAAATTAACAAGTACACTACATAGCACAAAAATGCACATAAACTAACGAGGTGACAAACAAAAATGGTTACAGTTGTTCAAAGTAAGATCCACCAACCTCCACACATAATGCCACACGCCTTCACAGCACTCTTTTCCATTTGATATTTGCGAAATTGTCACGAAGGTTGGTAAATCCATCAATAATGCGTTCAATCAATTCTTCTCTTGAAGATGGTTTACTCCGCCCGTACACTAACGGCATGGCCCCACAGATAAAAGTCTAAAGGTGTGAGATCTGATGATCTGGGCGGCCAGTGTACAGGTCCGTTTCTACCAATTCATCGGTTGGGAAATTTTCTGTACAAAAATTCCGTTACAACACGCTCGTATTGTGGAGGAACATCTTCAAGCAATGCTGGTAAATCTTCTTCCAAGAATTTTTTGTACATTTCGGAGTATATGTGTCCATTAACCCTAGAACGCCAACGTTCTAAAATCCTACGGTAACGCCAACCACACATAAATTTTACGTGTGTAAAACACTGAATAGACAATATGGCGTTTATTTCTCTGAACAGGTAATTAAACAATTTTGGTTTCAAAATATTTTATTTATACATAATTTGAATACAAACAAATGGAAAATATTCCGCAGAAGATAAAACAAAAAAGCTTGATATGGCATAAAAAAGTAATATATAGCATAGAGTTACATTATTTATTGACATTTTGGACGCATTCGTAGCATATTTTAATCTGATGCTCTCCACAGAGTGCTCGTGGACAGATGTGGCAGTGAGTTGTCGTCATCCTTTTCTTAGCTGATGGACAGATGCTGCAGTATGAACGTTTTCCCTTTTGTTCCACTTTGGTAATTTTTAAAGATTTCTCCCCTATCACGTTTGATATACATTCTTTCAAATTTCTGGACAAGGTAGGAATACTGCGCCTTGTTTCCTGCCAATGCATGGGTAATTGTTCATAAAGTGTCAGCATATATTTGACTCTAGACGCCGGTTTTTTTTTTATAGTTATCAAATTGTGATTATAGATGACGTAGGAGTTGACTGCGGCAATGTCCAGCATATTATAGAAGAAACAAACTAAACTTTTTTTTTACATTTTTAAACTTCTCCCATTTGATAATTAAACAATGAAGAATGTTTTGTGTTTAATTGGGACCCAAAATTTAAATGGCTCTGGCACGGAAGATATTATAAACGTTAGGTATGCCATTCTGCCCCGTGTTCCCCTATGTATCGTTCCTTGCTTTGAGATATACCACACCATTAGAAATTTCTGATTTTTATGTAGTGTAAATAATTTAGGTTAAGTTTCTTTGTTATTGGCTAGTTCAAACACAGTTAGACATTTGTTTTAGGTATTATTAATAAACCATATATACATTGTTAACTGTCAAAGCGTTTTTCTAAACATTTAAATAAAAAATAAAACGTTCGTCTTTGAGTCAATATCGAAACATCCGTCTGTGGTGGCAATCTATATGATCAAAATTCCGTATCAAAAGGGTTAATAAAATACCATCAGTAATTAAAGGACTCAATTCAACGAACAGACTACCTACCGCTAACAAAATACGTGAAATTATAACCTCACCGGCAGCGAACTGTAAAAGAACTGATGCAATTCAACAGCTTACCAAGCCCAACAGACACCGACCAGCTCTCACCACAATGGAAACCTCTTCCAAATCACCGTAGGATAGGCTTACGTGACGAACTGTTCGTTCCGTACTTAGTAGTTTTAGTCCTTTAGTGGAGAGGCTCCATTGTTGTCCGATTGCCCATACGCGCCTCGGTCACGTACTATACTTCTTGATTCGTCTGGCCAATTTTCTCAACATATTTACACACCGGGACATTAGACTTTCTAATCGGGACACTTCGCTTCAAACCGGGACATGTTCCGGTGTACCGGGACGTATGGCAGCCCTATTCTAATGTTAAGTTAAATAAATAAGTCAGTTTTTTATTAACATAAAAGTATAAATACTTCACACTTATCATGTAAAAATCCAAAATATTAATATCAAAGGTATAATTAGAAATTTATTAGGAATTACGATATAAAAACTATTACATAATTCTTCTTCACAGAAACATAAATGACCCAGTTTACTTCTTTCTTGCATGCATCCTCTGTCTACCATAAACAAACTAACTTGATACTGTGAGATACAAGATCGACGAACTATTTCTCGTGCTGCAAATAGAATAAGATTATTTTGTAAAAATAACAAATTCAGTTAGTAGTTTATGGTTTAAGGGTCTGAAGTCTATCAGAGCTAATGCAACGCATCAGTTGCTATGATTTTTTGTATTAATGATAGCTTGTTTTTGTTTTTGCGGCCATACCAGGGATTTTAGACACCTATATGTTTAATTCTTTTTGGCAATGTTAGACTTACATCCAAACAGAAATTAAAAAACACAAATGATGTTATATATCCCTACAATAATTTAAGGAGATATTGATCTTGGAACTATATTGAATTTAAAACAATTCTTCCAAATTCCATTTCATTGTAGGAGCGGCAATTTCCCTACGTACAGAAAGTTATTCTTACTTTGTACCTAGGTGCTTAATTATCGTGATATAATGAAACACATAATTTATAATGGGTTGTTAAGATATACTCCCTTATAAGTGCATTTAACGTACCCTGAATGGTGGAGGAGATTTTTGCTATCAAACAAAATCATCACTTTATACTGTTGGTGGCATCGAATAACTAATATAAAGAAGTACTTATACCTTATGAGGGTTCATGTAAGTATGTAATGTGTGTAGCATATCATCATTAACATTATTTTGCAAAAATAGTTTACCTGACGGTCTAAGAGCTCTTCTCGTACTCGCTTGACATTTGTTGAGCATCGGTATTTTTGGTCCATTACACAGTGTTTATAGATTTTGTTTTTTTAATGAGCAACTATTAATGTTTTTTGAAATAAAAATTTTGTTTTACACTCACACTGAATCAATTATATTTAGTAAAATACCATTGATCAAAAGTAAATCAAGAGAATATAATTTTTTGAAGTCATTATTGTAATTCAACAGAAAGGGATTAACGGTGAATTGACGAGTAGTTGGTTCTATATATACCTATTTAATTTTGGAAAAAGGTGTAGGAAATAAATCCATGTAAATAATATTTTCAACATAATTCTGCTATATACATATAATAAAAATATAAAACAATCATTAAGAGAAATGGCTGTGTGAATTTCTATATTACAGTAAATAGTAATAGGTACAAGTAATAATTAAAACAACAACCACGAAATGTAGGGGAGGGGCTTCATGAAAGGGACATTTTTTTTAAAATGGTACTACTGAAATTTGGTTCTGAATATCGATATTATTTTTAGACTACTACAAACAGACATGTATTAGATGCTCTCGGAAGCAAAATTAATTTAATTTTGCTGTTTTTAAAAACTTACACTTGAATATTTAACATTCTGTAATTGTCCCTTTCAATTTACTGGAGTGTACTGAAAGGAACACATCAATTCATTTTTGTTTACATCGGCTATATCGTCCTTTTCGGGAAAAGTAAAATTATCTGTTTTGCATGATTTTTTCATGAACTGTACTTGATATTAACTTGCAGAGAGGTGCCGACAGCATGGTTAAATGAATGCTTCTTCTCTAATTGAAACTTAACAACAATGTAATTCCCTACATTTATGCTGGTTAAATCGAAATCTTGTCTCGCTGTTGCTAGCATCAATCCACGTTTCACTAACATCACTATCAGCATAACTCACAGAAGATTCGTCACCGCTGGTTTCTTCATAAATCTTCCTTTTTACACCTTTTAATCGTTTTGAAGATGGTTGTGGTTTATTCTGTCGGTTTAGTTGATTTTCTTTTAAGGCTTCTATTGCAGGTGTCATTGTCATAATTTTCGAGGAACCACGTTTTTTGCCTCTTCTCGACTGCTGTCGTGGGGCAGCTTTTGGAAAAGGTCGCACCATATCAGGCGTGAGAACATTTGTCTCAGTATTGTCATGATTCAAGTCTACATGGGGGTTCTTGTTTTTATTGTTGATTTCTTGATTATTAGGGAATTCGTCAGCTTCCTCTACGCGCGAAATTGTTGATAAGGGACGACATAAGAACCCTCAATCGTGAACGCTTTTTCATAAGCAATTTTTGCAAATTGTGGCACAGTATAAACTTAACAGTTTATACTGTGCCACAATTTGTGTGCCACGGTCTGTCCCGCATTACTTGTCATCTAATAAATTTTCATTTTCATTCTCAACTAGTGTTTGTTTCTTGAACAAAAAAAATGTTCTAGAAGTTTTGTAGTTTTCTATTAATTGGGCGATGCTGAGTGTAGTCCATGTAAATAGTAAAGTTGAAGGAGATGAATCTCTCCATCGATGGATGAAAAAATGTACAGGGTGTTAAGTTTGGAGGCTACAAGTTCTCGAATACGGCACGATTTTTACTTAAAATTGGCCCTAATTCCTAAAATACCCCGTACAACATAGTAAAACGGTATATTGGAGTAATGGTCAGGTTAATCCCTGTTCAACTTCAAAATAATATACAGGGTGTTCCATTTAAGAAAACTATAATAATGATGTGGTCGAGTTATGGACCATAATGTGTAAAAAAATAAGCTTTTCCAAAAAACACTATTTTGGGTAAAAACTAGACCATATTTGAAAACTCATACAAATAAAAAATAATTTTTCTTTTGTTAAGTTTGGAGGCTATAAGTTCTCGAATATGGTACGATTTTTGCTTAACATTGGCCATAACTCCTAAAATACCCCGTATAACATAGTAAAACCGTATATTGGAGTAATGGTCAAGTTAAGCCATGTTCAATTTCAAAATAATATACAGGGTATTCTATTAGAAAAAATAAGTTTGGTTCGCCCATTCAATATGGATGACCCTGTGTATTCGAAAATATTTTTAAAATATGCTCCTGACTAGTCTTCAACTTTTATTTTTATAAAATTTTTTGGTATCTCTTAGTAGAAATACGATATTGGACTACGACGGAGGTTTGACTAACCCTGTACACACACACGCGCACGCACGCGCGCAAGCGCACGCGAACACGCGCACACGCACACGCGCACACACACACACACACACACACACACACACACACACACATACATATATATATATATATATATATATATATATATATATATATATATATATATACGTTTCGCTCGACCGTGGAACTGAGAGTCGGACCACCTTAAACAGCTGATGCGACGTTGCCACATTGTACAGTACGGCTTATGTTGACGCGGGCTGTGCAGTGAGTAACCTGCTTTATTTGGATCCTAATATACTGTTATTTATGCACGTATGGGATTGAAAACACGCGTTTCTCCGATAACTCAGATGAAAGAACTCATGTCTATTTAAATAATTTTTCTTAGTTTAAGATTCCTACGAGGCAATATTTGTCGGTATACCATTAAAATTTAACTCAAATTGTCTTGCATAATTCAGATTTTATAAAGGAGTATACATATGCACATACTGAAATATTGTAGGTTATTGTATGAATACAATATAAAATATCCATAACAAGCTTAATTATGAAGTAAATAAATGATAAACTTAATTTCAGTTTAAACAACAAAAATAGGTGAATTTTGGAAATAGTAAATAAATATAACAGGAATACATACGTGATTTAGAATTTAAAACCCATTTAATGCAACAGCCATTACATGATATATAAGGAGGATGATCTTCGGGCAATGCGGACCAATTAAAAGGATCTCGACAGCGGACATCAAATTCACTATCACAATTGTAGCAGTTTATTGGCTTGGCTGTAACATTAGCACACTTATATTTTGTTGCTTTCATTTATTAACTTTTATGTATTAATAGAAAACAAAAAATTTATAACCATGCTGTAAAAAGTTGTTACGACATTCAACATTCAAAGTCAAATCCTATTTTCTGTAGAATTTTGTACATGCACCATTTATAAATTAAATCATGCTTTTATGAAAATCTAAATTTTTACGACTTTCCTTCGTGATCAAAAATACCAATTCTTTTGGGATAAAATCGTGTACTGATACTTTATAATCTTTAAATGCTTCAATAACAATTACAGCTATCGTCCTTAGCAAAAAGGAACGAACTTATTAAAAGATATATATGTCAACAAATTCATAAAATATGAAAATGAAACGAGTAGGCCTGCTCCAGTAATCATGGATTAAAATGTTACTTTTTTAGTAATTACTTAATTAATTTATCATTAATAGATTAAACGTTTCTGTGCAATCTTGAAAATGACACTTCATATCCTAAAAATGGCAAATGCCATAATCAAAAAAACAAACGGCAGCCGTAATTTCTATATGTTTAAAGCATGTAAAATTCACGATTTAAGTTTTTTATTTTGAATACTTATCTTTTGGGTTTTTCCGCTGGCCTATTGAAAGTAGATACTTCCCCCCACTCCCTACCTTTGTGAAATCTCTGACAAAAGAGATGGGTTGTTGAGGTAAACTATTGCACTTTATTGTCTAATCGATACTGTAAAATTATATATTAACATTTTGCATTAACCTGAAAAGTTTAATGCAAAAAATAAAAAAGTTAAAGTTTGGATGCTGTGTAGTTCTGGCGAGTACTGTTAATTATTTGATGCTACTGTGGCAAGAACGCAAATACATCGGACAATAAAAGGCACACGGGTCCATTAGATTTTGTAGACGGAACAACTGAATTCAAATTTACAGAAGCGCATTGAGCATCCTAGTCAACATAGTGTTTTCTGAACAAAAATCAGTGAGCTAGATATTACTCAATATGTGGTTCGCTCATATTTACTTGTACGAAGAGAGTTACAAGAAAACCAAGTATCCTAACCAATATTTGCAATGATGGCATAGATGAAACTACATAAACATCTACGTTGTTCTGTTTGCCACATTTGCTCCAACTGGATTTGTAATGTGGTATGACATTATGTATTAAACGAAATTGTGACGAAGATTTTCATAATAATAAATAACTATTGTGCAAGATTTTATATTCGTTATGTGTTTGAATAAATATTCCATTCTAGTTTATTGGTCCATTATACTTTAAAACGTGCACTGAGACAAAAGTTTACCTAATCAAAAAGAAAATTGCAAATGCTTTCCCGACTGACAATTTGGCAATGTTATTCCCTAGAAATTTAAAACAATTTTACCCTTACGATTATACGACGTTAATGAGTAAAATCCCATTTTTTTTTTAAATTTTGTAAGGTTTAGATGTTTGAATGGCAATTCCACCTAAAGCTCACTCAGTAAAGAATGAAAGTATATCGTTAAACAAAATTATAAAATATGACAACTCAAAATAAAATTAAGATACATGTAATTCGTTAGATTACATTTTTATAAACCTTTTTTTTTTGTTAAGTTTTAACTATTTTCTTAAAATATAATTTGTAAAATTTTGTTATGGATTATACAAATGAAAACTTTCGCGATTATCACATATACTTGAAATACTTATCTTATCGTATTAAATCGTGAATTTTTTATAGAAATTTAAGCGTTTTGATAACAGTTACAGTTATTGTCCTCAGTAAGTGGAATATCTTTAAGAGTTACTTGAGATATCAAAATAATGAAAACCTAAACATAAATTTATTTTGACAAATCAAGTAATTCTTACCAAGGAAGATAACTGCAAATGTTATCGAAACTTTTAAATTTATACAAAAGGTAAATAAAAAATACACGCTTTAATACCCAAAAGATTTTAATTCGTTATATATCCTTTTTCGAACTGTTTGCGTTTTTCATTTAATTGATTGTAACATTTAATTCTTTAGTTTTGCATGATTGGATCAGGTACATTAAGGGCAAAATAATATAGTATAGGGGAGACTAGGGTCAAACCGAGTACTCACTTTTCTCAGATATAGGTAATGCTATAGCGCTGGCAACAACGCAACCAGAATCTGCTAACGAATAGGACAGAGTCGCCAATAAATTAGCTTACGAAGTTTGTTTGGTTATAGTGCAGAATTTTTGGAACATCCAAATTTATTTTGATATGAAATTGTTACACCTAGCACTACATATTGTTCGCTGACGCCATTTTTCAATAACCGCCTACATGCAAGGTCATACCGGGTGGTACCCGGCAGAATTTACAATTTTGCTGCTGATTTTTTTGTTTAATACTTGATTAGAAAAATAATTTTAACAGTAAATATCAATTTCATTTACTTCTAAACTCTTTTTGCAATGCTTCATGCTGTATTTGAGAATATATGAAACCTTTTAACTAGACGAAAATAATTAAATCAAATTATTTTGTTTTTTACTTACACAAACACATTCTTATTTGTGGTATATACAAAGATGAGTTCCAGCATGGTTTCTCCTTTGTTTCAGGCTCGAACATGCCTAGAAAATGTGAACGGAAAACAAATCCGCAGTCATGGAGCCAAGAAAACATGGAGCAGGCGATGAATGAGGTTATGTCTGGCAGAGTTGGTTATTTGAAGGCGCGACAAACATTCCACGTTCCTCAAAGTAATTTAGAGGATAGAGTTCGTAAAGTTAAACAACAAGATTTGACTCTCGCAGTTGCATCAACAAAAGGAATGGGAAGATACAAAAGTGTATTTACAGAACAATAAGAGCATGAGTTAGTGGAATATATTTTAACGATGGGTTGACCTTAAGTGATGTTCGTAAACTAGCTTATGAATTGGCAATTACTAATAATATACCTCATCCTTCTAATGATACGCTTAAGATGGTCGGTAAGGATTGGTTGTACGAGTTTTTGGACAGGAATAAAAGACTGTCTTTAAGAGATCCCGAAAAAACTTCATTGTCCAAGGGCAATGGATTTTAATAAGGTGGTAGTAAACAAATGTTTCGATCTACTAGAGGACCTATACAAGAAACACAATTTTTCTCCCATGGACATTTATAATGTCCATGAAACAGGCATTACCACAGTCCCCAACAAACCGTCAAAAGCGCTTGCCTGCAGAGGGAACAAGCAGGTAGGTACATTATCATCTGCTGTGCGAGGAGTACTTGTAACTGCGGAGACTTGCATGAGCGTATCGGGTAATTTTATGCCTACAATGTCCAGGAAGATTTGCCAAGAATCACCCGAGTGGTTGGATGGACGCCGATATTTTTATTTACTGGTTCCAAAAGTTTATTGAATTTTCCCATCCAAGTGCAGAGAAGCCAGAGCTCCTGATTCTTGATAGTCACAAAAAGTCTTGAATTAAATGACATGGCCCGATCAAACAATGTCATCTTATTATGTTTACCACTCCACTGCTCGCATCGCTTACAGCCATTAAATGTTACATTCATGGCTCCGTTAACCACATATTATCAGCAAGAGGTACACCAGTCGCTTGCCATGCATCCGGACCGGCCAGTTACAATCTACCAAGTTGCTAAACTGTATGGCAATGCCTTTTTAAAAGCGGCAACTATGCAGACTGCGGTAAATGGTTTAAAAAAAACTGGAATCTACCCATTAGACCGAAATGTTTTCGAAGAGCATTTGTTCGCACTAGCAGAAACTACAGATAGACCTGCATCTAAAATAGCAACTTTTAGTACTTTTCACAACACAGACATTCCAATTGAACACAAACCACTCCTTCAGACAACATCTCACCAAGTTGAAAAGGAACCTGCCCTGGAAACATCTTCACAAACATCCTTGGAAAGCCGTCGTTGTTGTTCGAAGAGCCTATCTACAAATATTGACGCAACTTCCTCTTCTACTGTGTCACCGAAGGTCCTGCTGCCCCTTCCGCACAATGCAAGGAAAAGTGAAGGTAAGGAGGATAAAATAAAAGGAAAAACAGCCGTTTTAACGTCCTCCTCTTATAAACTTGAACTGGAGACCAGTCGCTGAAGATATGAAGCAAAAACAACAAGTAAATAAAGCGACAGAGAAAAGAAAATTATTTTCAAATGAGGCAAAGGAGAAGGTTAAACGCATTAAAAAAGACAAATAAAAACAAAAACGAATAATCTTCTGACGAAGATGATGGCGCTTAAAATACTGATTGTATTTCCTGCAACGAGTTATTTAAAGATTTAAAAGGCGGAGAAGGGTGGATACAATACAGTGAATACCGAGGATGGACCCATGAAGCTTGCTGCGGAGCAGAGGAGACCGACGATTTGCTGTGATAAATGAAAAATATTTTTTTTTCACATTTAACTTTTTCTTGATGTACTTAGTATTCCTCTAATTGATTTATATTCCTATTACAGAATGTTTTATGTTCAGTTACAAAAGTAAATAGGTTGGATTTCAGAAAAGTTTGTTCATTTTCACTTTTCCATAAGGTTAACATATGTTAACCTTATGGAAAAGTGAAAATCCGGATTTGCCCTACCGGTAGGGTAGAACCGGGTGATTTGACTTTTGTTATTTAAAATATTGTGTGCAAATTTTTATTTCTTTCAGCCACAAATTATAGGTTCCAGAAGTAACCAAACGTTAGGTACCCGTTTTACCCCACTTTCCCCTATGTGTGGTGTGTGGTGCGTGCGCGTGTGCGCGTGTCCGTGTGACAGCGCGTCCGCGCGCGCGTGTGTGCGTGCGTGCGTGTGTGTGTATCTGTGCGCGCGTGCGCATGAGTTTATATATATATATATATATATATATATATATATTTATTGTAGAGACATTTCGTGCCATAATTTATAATGTGAGATATTTTGGGCAAAGGGGCACTAGGATAAAGTAATCACAACACTAACGTTTTATTCAAATATATTTCAACAGAAACTCTGTCGTCATCAGTGAAACTAGTAATAAAATAAAAACAATAATATTGGGTTACAATATAAAATACACATACCGTTGTTTAAAGTGATCCTGGTAGTTATATAATTCAAAGTAATAACTATGATGGTTTTGGGAAATAATAGATGTTTTTATATAATATAAATGTAAGTATTTAATAATTTGAAAATTGGAAATTTGATTAGTCAGAATTGATATAAAGTATCTAGATAATTTTATGTAAATTTGCAACTAAGGTAAAAATATATATTAATAATTTTATCTAAAAAATTTTTTGAATTTAAAATTTAAAATTTTCAATTTTGGTTGCTTAAAATTAGCCAAGAATATATGTTACTAATTTTGTCAATGTCTTTTTTTGTGTTTAAACTGTTTTCATTATTCTTGAAAATATGTACCAATTCCAGTATTTCTCTTTTCTTCTTATTCTTTTCATTTGCCAAAACTTCTATATTAGGATAGTCTATTATATGTCCTGTAGTTTGTACATGTTGAGAAACACCGCAAGCATTAGGTTTAACTCTACAATCACTTTTATGTTGGTTTATTCTAAGTCTTAGAATTTGTGATGTCTGGCCAATGTAAGTCTTATGGCAAGTTGTACATTTTAATTTATATACTACGTCACTCCATTCAGTTGGTTGCTTCTTCAATCTTGTTTTTGAAAAGAATTTTGATATTAAATTTGTGCTTTTTGATATTAATGTGGCTGGTTCATCTCTGCTTAATAATGTTTTTAGTTTAGGAAATATTATATGATTATATTCAATAGGTATATATAGTCTATTTGTGTTATCAATCCTTGGTGCTAGTTGATTGTCATTATTTAGTGGAGTGCTAAATAATAATATATTTAAAAGCTTAGTAGGGTAACCATTTTCACTTAAAATATTTTTAAGTATAAGAAGATTTTTATTTATTAAAGAATTGTGACAAATTTTTATTATTCTATATTTAAGGCAATTGCCTAAATTTATTTTATATTTGAATTCGTGAATGAAAATTGCAATCAATTAAACAATTGGAAAAGAGAAACAATTAATTACTTAAAAAATAATAGAATATTAATTTTAAAATCTGACAAAGGAAATGTTACAGTAGCTATTGACGAAGATGATTATCACACAAAAGTCAAAACACTTCTTGAAGATGAAAATACTTATCAATTATTAACCAGAGATCCTACTAAATTATATGAAAGAAGACACAATGAATTAATTCAAATACTAAAAATAAAGGACTACATTAATTCAAATGAAGGTAAATTACTAATTACAAAAAATCCATCTTGTCCAATATTTCATGCTGTACCTAAGCATCATAAAACAAATTGTCCACTAAGACCGATAGTATCAACTATTAATGCACCTAATCAGAAACTTTCAATATTTCTCACAAAATTATTAACAACTTCTTTTAAAGAATATAATACTTACCGAATATATGATAGTTTTGAATTTGCAAATGCCCTAAATGAATTTCAATTACCTGATAATTTTACAATAGTATCTTTTGATGTCATATCATTATTTACCAACATTCCAACAAATTTAGCAAAAGAAGTAATAATGGACAACTGGAATTTAATAAATGTTAATACAAATATAGATAAAATTACCTTTGAAACTTTATTAGAATATATATTATCATCCAACTATTTTACTTATAACAACAAATACTTCAAACAAATCTTCGGACTACCGATGGGTTCTAACATTAGCCCTATAATTGCAGATATAATGGTTAATACACTCCTCAAATCAGTTATACCAACCTTAAATTTTCAATTACCATTTTTATATCAATATGTAGATGATATCATTTGTGCTCTTCCAACATCAGAAATAAATAATACTTTATTATTATTAAATAACTACCACCGAATATTCAATTCACTTTCCAAAAAGAAGACACCTTCAATAGTGTACCATTTCTTGACACTTTAGTTATTAGAAGTCTTAATAATAAAATAATTCTGGACTGGTATAGAAAACCTTCTTCTTCAAACAGATATATAAATTTTGCATCTTATCACGAATTCAAATATAAAATAAATTTAGTCAATTGCCTTAAATATAGAATAATAAAAATTTGTCACAATTCTTTAATAAATAAAAATCTTCTTATACTTAAAAATATTTTAAGTGAAAATGGTTACCCTACTAAGCTTTTAAATAAATTATTATTTAGCACTCCACTAAATAATGACAATCAACTAGCACCAAGGATTGATAACACAAATAGACTATATATACCTATTGAATATAATCATATAATATTTCCTAAACTAAAAACATTATTAAGCAGAGATGAACCAGTCACATTAATATCAAAAAGCACAAATTTAATATCAAAATTCTTTTCAAAAACAAGATTGAAGAAGCAACCAACTGAATGGAGTGACGTAGTATATAAATTAAAATGTACAACTTGCCATAAGACTTACATTGGCCAGACATCACAAATTCTAAGACTTAGAATAAACCAACATAAAAGTGATTGTAGAGTTAAACCTAATGCTTGCGGTGTTTCTCAACATGTACAAACTACAGGACATATAATAGACTATCCTAATATAGAAGTTTTGGCAAATGAAAAGAATAAGAAGAAAGAGAAATACTGAATTGGTACATATTTTCAAGAATAATGAAAACAGTTTAAACACAAAAAAAGACATTGACAAAATTAGTAACATATATTCTTGGCTAATTTTAAGCAACCAAAATTGAAAATTTTAAATTTTAAATTCAAAAAATTTTTTAGATAAAATTATTAATATATATTTTTACCTTAGTTGCAAATTTACATAAAATTATCTAGTTACTTTATATCAATTCTGACTAATCAAATTTCCAATTTTCAAATTATTAAATACTTACATTTATATTATATAAAAACATCTATTATTTTCCAAAACCATCATAGTTATTACTTTGAATTATATAACTACCAGGATCACTTTAAACAACGGTATGTGTATTTTATATTGTAACCCAATATTATTGTTTTTATTTTTATTACTAGTTTCACTGATGACGACAGAGTTTCTGTTGAAATATATTTGAATAAAACGTTAGTGTTGTGATTACTTTATCCTAGTGCCCTTTGCCCAAAATATCTCACATATATATATATATATATATATATATATATATATATATATATATATATATATAAAGAGGATTTCTTTTTTGGAAGTTCAGGTAAAAATTCTTGGTCGCTGTCACTGCAATTGCCATTTTTAGTTGGTGAGCACAGGGATACATTATCATCACTATCCTGTTGTTCAATTTCGGGAACTTTAACTTCGGAGTTTTGGTTTGAAGTTCTGACACGAGATTTTCTTTCTAACGATTTTATGCGTTTCTTTGTTTCAATCAAGTCCACCCCTCCAATTTTTCCAATCCCGTGTACTCGTAGCGAGCAAATAAATTTCATCTCAATAGAAGGTATCTTATTTGATTTCTCACAAATACAAGTGATAGTACAGTTGCACTGACATAAGTCGGGAGTCTTATTGCACTTGCAACTAAGAACAATAGGACATTTGCAAGCTGCTACATCAAATAGTAACGAGCATTTGCGCTTGAACTCGTCAAGTTTTCTTAAGAAAGATTCTTTATTTTTATCACGTGTAAGTGATTTTCGCAATCCATAATATTTATCATGTAGTGCATTTAGAAGTTGCACTATTCTTTTATCACTAACTGTTGGAATAGATGTCTTCTTATACAAACTAATTACTTTGTTAGCTACTGTGTTAGCTACTTGTGAAAAACTGACACTCTTATTATTGATTTTAAATGCCAAATTGTATCTCTCATGTGACAAACATCGAATTACGTCCTCCTCAGTAGGTAGCTTGTTTAAAGGTAAATCTTTCGGTGTACCAAAAATTGGGCAGTCAAATACCTGTCTAGTGATGATTTTCTTAGGTACTGCCATTGTTAATTACACAGTATCGTCCACAAAGTTAAACAAAAATGTTATACATCACGATACACAAATGCAAAAATAGTAACTGAAAAAATGCATAAAACATCCACCTCACGCAAGGATCAACTGTAGACTGACGCACAGTGTGGCGCGGAATTGCCGGGGCCATTCCGCGACGGACTTTCGAGCGAAGTACACGTGCGCAGCTAGAAAGTTTACATAAAATTTATTCACACGCGCGCTCTCAGGAGCAAGCAAAAAAGAACTCGACGAGCCGGGTTTGTGTAGTTTTCACCACACAAATCCGGTTCCAACATGAGCGAAGAATCCGACGACGCCTACGACATCAACGAGACCATGAATAAAGTACTCCTTGACACAGCAAACGAAAAAATCAACTTTCTCCAGTCACAAAATAAGTACCTGGAAGACCATACAAAGATCCTAGAAAGAAAAATCGAACTCCTAGAAAAAGCACTAGAAAAACATAGGCAAGAACTGTATGCCAGGACGGACCACATAGCGGCCCCGGCCCCTGCCAAAACTCAAAACGACGAAAACCCTCCTCGCCGCAAGAAAAGAAGAAGAGGCACGGACCGAAGACAAAATCCTCGCCCGAGCCACTAGCAGGCCCCGCGTACTTGCTACCCACATTAGAGATGGAGTTGAACACCCCTCTCCCTTCGGAAGAAGACGACACTGACAACGAATTATTAACAGTCAAGAAAAGAGGCGAAAAACGACAGCGTACAGAAGCGGAAGAACGCTGCCCAAGTACCCCAACCAAACAAGAAAAAATACCGCCACTAATACTACATAACTAGGGAGAATACCTGAAGACCGTCGAAACACTCACGGCCATCAACGTACAACCGAAGACCATCAACACCACAAGGGACGGTGTTAAAATAATACTTAACACGGCAGAAGATTATCGTGCAGCCACCACGGCCCTCGATAATCAACACATACAATTTCACACCTACCTCCTGGAGGAAATGAAACCCTTAAAGGTCGTTATAAAGGGAATCCCACAGGACGACAAAATATTACCAACAATAGAGCAAGAATTAAAGGATATGGGTTACACAATCCAGAAAATTAATAGGATGCGCACGGGAAAGGACAGAAGACCTACCAGTATGATCCTAGTCCACCTAAAGCGAACAAGTCAAGCAAAGCAAATTTACGAAACCACAAACATTGGATACCTCAGGATGAGGGTAGAATCCCTGCACCAACGTCAAGGCATCGGACAATGTTATAACTGTCAGCGGTATAAGCACACAACAAGCGGCTGCCACAGCTCCCCCAGATGTGTCAAGTGTGCGGGGGCACACAATACCAATAACTGCACACTCACCCGGGACTCCGGCCTACCAACAAAATGCTGCAACTGCGAGGGAGCCCATACCGCAAACTTCCGCGGATGCCCTGCACATCTACTAAATAATAATAAAACAACAAACGCAACAAGAACACCGACAAGAACAATAGAACCTGGAACATCATACGCAACAATAACAAAAAAATCCACACAACAAACCAACACTGAAGACGAAGACTTCGCATGAGTTATGAGAATCGTCAAGGCGTTAAAAGCCGAAAATCAATAGGAAAAACAACACAACAACAAATGAATCTATACACAAGACGAAGGTATAAAGGGACAGGTCCCAAAAGTACCGAAATAAGCTACAAAAATGGAAAAATGGAATGTCTGCCGGCAGTGGAGAGGGGGTATCACATGACGCCGCGCGGGAAGATCGTTTCTCACTTCTTCTGTTGTTTTTGTTTAGTTACTATCTGAATGTGTATAAGCAGATTTTAGGTATTACATTTTGATATTGATAATTACGTTTTAAATAAAACTACTACAAAATGACGTTTTTCTTGAATTTTAGCAATATTTGCAGTCCATGCGCGACCGGAAGATGTTAACATACAATACCAATATTTAAATATTAATTCCCTAGTGTCTGGTAGATGACGTTTTCAACTATTACATATTAAAAATCGTAAATTTAAAAATTATAAAAATTGCCGGTAAAATGCGATTTTTTTAACTTTTGTTCAAACTTTAGAGCACATGCGCGACCAGAAGATAACAACCGATATTTTTAATATTTTTACCCCTTTTTGGTCTCACAATTTACCAACTTTTCCGAGATATTCCAACTCGAAAAAAAATTATTTATTTATTATCTTCAGATCCGATAATGGTTAGCAAAACGTCATCTCATCAAATCACAAAAACGTCTTAAAGGCAGCTGTATTAAACCTATGGCAGCCACTTGAAGTTTAGTAACAGCATTGATGACGAAAAATGTGATAACAGTGATAGTTCTACTAATTATTAAATACATTAAATCAATTGTATAAATAAAATCATTTTTGTTAACTTTTGTCCTGCTAAGTTCGACCCACTGTGTCTCGGGTCAAAACACATCCTGTATATCGTTTTTGTAATTTTTATGTATTATTCCATAAAGCTCTCGAATACATGAATAAAATGAAGTTCATTAACTAACAATTATTATTAGTTTAATAAGTCATTAACTACTTAGGCACACTTAAGGATAGTTCAACATTGGATCGAATCTTTTTGAGCTAAAGTAAATTCACCAACGCTATATCCACGAACTTCAATTTTATTAATTGCTAACGTTAACAACATTGTTCATTCATCCGCATCACGATGGTTACAAAAAAATAAACTAAAATTAATCCACCTCGATGCATTTTTATGAATGTCTCAATCAGAGGATCTAGGTTACTGTGACAACCGTCAATTTGACATTTAAATAAATATTCCGCTTTTATTGAATTTTTCTTTTATATCACATACTTTTATTTACATACAAATTTAACCTGCAACGGCTACGGTGAAAGATGCGATCACATAGACTACGCGCCGGTCTGAGATACCGCTAAAGAAAATCTTTTTCTATAAGCGATAATAACAATAAAAATGATCCTATATTGATAGAATTTTATTACCAAAGTTTCAAAAATATTTTTCCAATATTTAAAAACAAAGAATTTTGTGCATACCTACTATTAAAAGAATTAAAGAATTAAAAACTGAAAATATAAAAATATAAAAGATATTTGGTTTTATTTTTCTCCAGCGCCTACACAATTACTGCACATCTTTTTTGAGTGTTCCAAACAAATAGGCTTTTCACATTTACGACACACGTAAAATGTTTTTCTTTTCAGGTGTCTGGGACATAGGTAACAAGTTTTCTTTTTTACTAACTTTCCGTCTGATTCTGCTTTCTGTTGAGAGTCATCTTCCTCTATCCCTAACATATCGCCAATGCGCATTCTAAGGTTTTTTGGTAATCTGGGATTGATAAATCTTTCTCGTAAATGTGGTTCAGTTAAACTTTTAGCTAATCTTTTGAGAAACTCCATTCTATCAATTTCTTGAAAATGTTTATAGCTTTTATATAAAATATAAGCGTTAATTGTCCTTACATTTAAAATAAAATAAAATACTGCCATTGGCCAACGTCTAGTTCGCCTGCTGGGATAGTAGTTTACACATTTTCTATCTAAACTATCGACTCCCCCTTTTGTTAAATTATAGTCCATGATGATCTCGGGTTTTCCTGTTTCTGGATCGTCTTCTATAGCGTGATGCATTGAGGAAATTAATACAACTGCTTTATTTGGCTTAGGAACGTAAGAGACTAAAGTAATGTCTTCATTGAAACCGTAGAGCTTACTCTTAACTGCTCGTTTTCTGTTTGGGAGAAAACAGAAAGGAATTTCGGGCTGCCGCTTGTTCAAAGTTCCCAAATGTGTCAGACCTCTTTTCTGTAATGCTACTACTGTCTCCAAAGATCCAAACCAATTATCAGCCGTGATATTCCTGCTGCTATTTTCAATTGGTCTCACTAATCTTACCACTGCTTGAGTTGGAATTTTAAGCTTTTTCTCTTCATTAGATAAATGTTTACCATTACTACCTTTACCACTATATATACAGGCGTTATAAAGGTAATTCTTTCTGGCATCGGTCAAACACAATATTTTGATGCCGTACTTTGCCGGCTTTTTAGGCATGTATATTTTAAAATGACACCGACCTCAAAACGATACAAGACTTTCGTCTATACAAGCGTATGAACCAATAGTAAAATTTGTCTGACTATTTTGAATAAAGTTTTGAAATAAATCGCTTATCGCCGCTACAGGATCACTTTTTTTTCTTTCCTCCCTGTCTATGGCATTGTCAAACCTCAAACAACATAATAAATTTTCAAATCGTCTTTTAGGCATCGTGCATCTAAATATTTCACATCCAGTGCCATCAGTGGCATAAAAAGAGTCTAGGTTTTCATTTCCTGCTTTGAAAACTTCCGTATAAACCAAAAGGCCTAGAAAAGCTTTCATATCTGTCATATTTACTTCTTGCATGTAACCTTTGATTTGTACAAATTATAATTTCTTGGATCATGTCATCTGTGAACAATAAATTCCAAACGTCTATTATTTCTGGATTTTCCCGGTAAACTTTTTACTAAATTATGCTTTCTTGTTCTCGTATTACGAGGTGCTGGGGTTTTTGACCTACAAAAATAAGCAATTTCTAAAAACAGTCAATATTTCACCAGTTTACAAGCAAAACTTACCATTTGCATGGATTTTTCTTCTGACGTCCGTAGTAATACTCTATCTTTTTGGTGTTCTGATTAACATTTTCTTCGGTCGATTCAATATCACATTCATTCTCAATTTCCGATAGTTCAGATTCACTTTCGTGGTCACTGTTTAGTACAAAATCTTCATCAGCGTCACTAAACATTTCATCTTCTTCAGTCATTAAATTATTACACCACTCCTCAAATTTGGGATCATCAGGATGCATAGATGACGGTCCAGGCACCTGAGACATTTCTCACGACTGGCTCAAAATACGTAACGTTAACACTACGCGCCGGTACCATATACCGCACATACAATTCGAATGGCTGTAATTTTGAGACGAATGTACTTGAAACGCTGAAATTGTACTGACGTCAGTCTCGTTCAATTGTGAAAACGTACTGAGATCGGTAAAGTTCGGAGAGCATCGTTATTAATACAAATTAGATTTGAAATTGTATGCCGGTTTGAGATTACGGCGCGTAGCCTTTGCGGGTTAAAGATGCCATTATACGCTAATGCTGAATATACAGATATTATTTATGTTTATGGTCTTTGCGATGGTAATGGAAGGGCGGCACCAGAATGTTACAGAAGACGTTTTCCGGATAGAACACCAAACCACCAGACTTTTTTTCGGTCTTTTTCTTCGGTCTATAATTATTTAAAACAATATGGAAAATTTCCTTCTATCAGTATTCGATTTGATAGGGTTCTTCGAGATAATGTCGCAGACGTGGTACATGCAAACCCTAAAACCAGCACCAGACGAATTAGTGCACAGCTCGGAATACCCCAAACACGCGTATGGAGAACACTAATAAGGTAAAATTTATACCCTTATCATATCCAAGCAGTTCAAAGGTTGGAAGAAGGTGACCATATGCCCAGGCTTGCGTTTTGCGTTGGACTACAAATCATAAAAGAACGATTTTTCGCACACTATTTACAGACAAAGCCCAATTCACAAGAGACGATGTTTTAACAGCAGAAATTCTTATGTTTGGGCAAATGAAAATCCACTCACTCGCAACATCAATTTTCTTTTAATGTCTGGTGCGGTCTAATCAATAATACTTTTATTGGGCCACATCTTTTCTTCAAAATGTTTTGTCTGGGCTAATGGTAAACCATAATTTTCGGGGAATGTATTTTCAGCATGACGGTGCCCCGATTCATTTCGGGGTTGAAGTTAGGGAATATTTAAATCAACGATTTCCAAGCCGTTGGATTGCACGTGGAGGCCACATCCTTGGCCGGTTAGTTCCGCTGATTTCAACCCGGTGGACTACATTCTATGGGGCTATTTAAAACACCAAATGTATAGCGTTCTCATTGAAAACGGGGAGCAGTCATTACATATAATTAATTTCTATTGTGAAGAAGTTAGACACAAATATGATAAGAAAGTCAATTTTGAATTTATATCGACGTTCACAGAAATGCATCGAGGCTGGTGGAATGCACTTTAAAAATTTAACGTACGTTCCCACTGTTATTTTTTATTATAGTTGTTATCTATTAAAAAAATAAGTGTTCTGTTCTGTAATTTACAATGCCGATCTATAATTTTGTTCTTTCTGTTCCAAATAAAATGTTCTCAACTCCGCACCTGGATTTTATTTTTTGTAGGCAGCGTGATGCGGGTCAGCGAACAATGTTGATAAAATTAGCAAATAAACAAATTGAATAGTGCGTGGATATATCGTTGGAGAATTTACTTTAGCTCAAATTAGATTTCATCCAATGCTGAACTATTCTTACGTGTTCCAAACTAGTTAATGACTTCATTTTGTTCATATATCCGAGATCTTTTCATAAAGATCTCATTATAATAAACAAAAATTACAAAAACGATGTACAGGATGCATAATAATTAAATTTTATATATTACGGTCCTGGAATTTGATTTTTTTAATACCTGAAACAGTTGGTATTATAACGTATGTAGACTATTAGTCTAAAGGTCTAAATCTGTCGAACAGTAGAGAAGATATAGGGTGATATTGGTTTTATCAAAGAAAAAGGAAATCACCCTTATTTCCGTAATTAGGCTGAATCGTTCAATTTTAATAGCCATTCGTTAATGGTATAGGTGTATCTTATATCCGCCATAAGTATGTACAGTGGCTCACGAATCACCCCGTAAATATCGTAGAAAAAAATTGGGAGAGTATCCTTCTTTTAATGGGCTGTTTTAATGATGACAGGTTATAAATAAGTCTTAATCCATACATATCTTTGTAATTATAATACAGTGTTTGTATGTTTCATCCTGTAATTACCCCAAATGGAGAGATGGCCATCCTCAACAAATAACCTCCCGTTACCATCTACTCTGTATGAGGTTTTAACAGGGGGTTTTCCTCACACACAATATATTTATGGATGTTTGGTACCTGAAGTTGATAGTTCTATAAGCTATTATTTGTTCTGAGGATGGTCATCCCTCCTTTTTGGATAATTACAGGTCGAAGCAAGTAATTATTATATTAAAATTGCATAGGTATTTATGGTTTAAGACCCAAATTATAACCTTTTGTCAGTATCTCTTAGGTT
Source organism: Vesta saturnalis (assembly GCA_036346205.1). Lineage (NCBI taxonomy): Eukaryota > Metazoa > Arthropoda > Insecta > Coleoptera > Lampyridae > Vesta > Vesta saturnalis. Next base: position 41,962 of record JARFJB010000619.1, on the reverse strand, counting down.
TCATTTCTTAGGCAGATATTTTCTTTATGTTTATTTTGTAGGAAGAGGATCTAAATTTGTAATCAATTACACATATATCTTAATACACCACTACAAATACATTATCATATTTTATACATTTGGTAATATTAACGAAACATCTCTGTTTACTGCCCAAAAGGTAAGTATTTATTAAAGCCTAGCAATAAATCTATTTCGCAACAGAGGTTAATTTTGCATTAGTCAGGAATTATGTGAAAAATTATTCTAATCATAACCGTTTAATATTATTCTACTTAATTTATGCAAACCTTAATTACTTATATATATTAATTACTATACAATAACAAGAATAAAGACAATACTCACGTATGCAACATCTTGCATTTATTTCCGGAAATGAAAAACACATTACTGAAAAAATATACCACATAATTAGAGTGAGGATTTTATGCAAAATGCATATCGCTTATTTTTTATAGTTGAAGAATATCGTTTTGTTTTTACACGAATTGCATTTGACATTAATTAATTTTTGCATATTTCGCCAAATACTGCATATATTGCACTTTTATGCATATTTTGCCTTTTTATTCATAATTAACATATATTTCGCATTTTTTCTATATCTTCCAAATTCGCTTTAAAATGCATTATTCTAACTTATTTTAAATTTTGTTATTGTGTCTAACTAAGAAATGTATTTTTATATGAATAAGACAAGTTTAAAGAAAGATTATTACCTGCAGTTAAGTGCAACGTTAATACTTCCGGATTATGAAGTTTCAATGCCGCTATTTCGTAGTATTTGAAAATTCCAATGGTACCTAAGTAGATAGTTAAAGCATTGATTGAGGGAATTCCCGCAATCAAGGGTTAAAGTTATTTGGACTTTTTCAAGGTAAGTGTTTAGTTAGTTAATCCTTTTTGAAAATAATTTGAGAGTAACGGACAAAATGCAAAATTTTAAACATTCTTTGGGCGAAGACATAACTGAATGGTACGGCTTTGTTAAGTGAACTTCAAGATGCCGAAAGTTAAAAATAGTTTAGTTCAAGTATGGATAAAAAATATATCCGAGCTACGTCTGGATGATAAAAAAGTGTTTTGCATAGCCTGTGGAAAAATAGTAAGTACCATTACATATTTTTAATTGATTTCGGAAATTAAACCCTTATTATAGGGCTGACTGTCGCAACTCTTTTATTGGCTTAAAGATCTTAACTTTTCCATGCCTCTATATCCTCGAAGCTCCCTGTTTTGTTAAACGGAATCTCTCTCTCTGGCTGTTCATCAATCTGATATCCATCAGCATAATACAAGGCACAAAGATAATCTGAGAGTTAAATATTGCAGGCTGAAGAAATCTCAGAATAATGTGTGGTATCAGTCTCAAGCATTTTTTAATTTACTACCACTGGGTATAAGAGAATTGCCGATGGCGGCATTTAAAAGTAAAATCAAGAATTTTCTTGTAAACAATGCATTTTATTCATTTGATGAGTTTTTCATCAATTCTAAGTCAATTGAATGTTAGTTCGTTCGTAATTTTATTGTTTGTTTTTTTTTAACTTATTATATGTATTGTAATATGTTTGAATATGTTTGTTTTACCCGGACGAGTGTAAGTGTACTTATGTACTCATGCTGCACAATAAATATTATTATTATTATTATTATTATTATTATTATTATTATTATTATTTGATGTAGGTTATTGAATTCACCGTTTTATCAGTTTTTAAACGCAATTAGATACTTATTTTTAAAATTAATTTTTCCTTAGATCATGTGCGAAAGGAAATCTTAAGTTACACAGCACATTGAAACCTCTCTTCATAAAAGAAAATTAGAAACATTTAAGAAAACAAAAGTTTGTCAGACACCTTTGCGCCAGTCGTTGTTTCAAGAAATGGCCAAAAGAAATGCACAAGAGGAATTTAATTTCGAATTGTGTAGTGCACTTGTTAAAGCCAATATTACATTAAAGAAATTGCAAAATCCTAGTTTTAGGTCATTTTTAGAAAAAATTAGTAAAAAGCAAGTGCCAGATGAAAGCACGCTTCGAAAAAGGTATATGAATGATTTATATCTTGAAACTATGGGGCATATAAAGAAAATTTCAAAAAATAAATATCTTTATTTTATAGTAGATGAAACTACAGATTGTTGCGGGCGATATGTTGCAAATTTAATGATTGGTTATTTAAGTGAGGCGCAGTCTAGTATATCATATTTAATCGCTTCCAAAGTTCTTGAGAAAACCAATCATGCAACAATAGTTCGCTTTATAAACGAAGCTTTCATGCAATTTTTTATTCCTGATATTGATGCAACAGATAAAATAGTTTTAATGCTGTCTGATGGAGCACCGTATATGGTAAAAGCTGGACAGCAATTAAAATTATTTTATGAAAATTTAATACATGTAACATGTCTCGCACATGGTATTAATATAGTAGCAGAAACAATTCGTAATCAATTTCCATTAGTAAATAGTTTAACAAGTAGTATAAAGAAAGTGTTTTTAAAAGCTCCGTTACGAATTCAATTCTACAAAGAAAAGTTACCTAATATTCCTCTACCACCAGAGCCTGTGATTACGCGTTGGGGTACTTGGTTAAATGCAGCTCTTTTTTATGCAGATCATTTGGAAAAAATAAAGGAGTTAGTTTTAGAAATTTCTGATAATTCAAGTACTTACGTTCAAAAAGCTCAATCCATTTTAAAGAAAACACAATTGCGCAATGAGCTGGCATTTATAAAAGCAAATTACTATTTTGTAAGTTCAACCATTGCTAAATTAGAAACGGAAGCATTGTCATTAAATGAATCTATGCAAATAATTAATAAATTTCAACAGCTGATTTCTGCTGTTTCAGGAAATATTGGTATAACTATTTCTAATAAATTAAATGAAATTTTACAAAAAAACAGTGGATATCAGTTGTTACTAAAAGTTAATAATAAAGTTCTGAAACTTGAGGAAAATTCCGATGATCTTGTTATAAATTTAAATTTGGCCATATTAGCCGCATTAAAATATGCACCCATAACTTCTGTGGATGTAGAAAGAAGTTTTTCTTTGTACAAAAACATACTATCGGACAGACGCCAAAATTTTCTGCCCGAAAACTTGGAAAAATATTTAGTTATAATTGTTTTGCAAATAGTAATGAGAGGGTGTAATCTTTATAAATCTATAGCGTATAAGTAAATATGTAATTTTTAAATAACACATAATTTTAAAATAACGTTAAAATAATAATTGCTTTGTAAGTAGTAATGACAGGGTGCAGTTTTTATAAATGTATAGTGTATAAGTAAACATGTAGTTTTTAAATAACACATAATTTTGAATGTTAAAATAATAAGTTTGTATGCAATTTATCTTTTCCTATTAAAAATTACAAGCATATATACTTTTTTATATATTAATGTTATAATTTGAATTAACACAGGTAAATAGAAGATTCAATATTTATGCATATTTTGAATTAATAATGCATTTTTGATGCATATTTTAAGGTTTTTAAGTGCATATATATGCACATATTTCGGCATTTTATAGTGCATAAAATCCGCTCTCTACACATAATAAATAAGCACTGAAAATAATTGAGTTAAATGCTTGATCACGTGGGAGATATTCTTCAGTGCAACTAAACTATGTAACAAAAAGCAATTTCACTATAGACCAGTTTAGTGTGACGTAGCCGTTCGCTTAGCAACGGCAGAGCGATCCAAACAATTTGCGTAGAAACGCATGCAAAAACCTAACGTCCGATTTTGAGCTCTATTTCGAACTTGCATAAAGTAGTACGCAGTTGCGTTGAAATCGTAACCTTCACAGCTCGTGTGCTTGTTTTCTAATAAATCTTTATTTATTTCGATAAAAGAATTATATGTTTTGTACCTTAATGTAAACATTACAGCGAAAAACATATGTGTAAATTTTTCACAATGTTTTTTTTTCAAAAATGTTAAAGAACGGAAGCGGTGGATCAAATTAATACGGTATTAGGTTAGGTTATAAAGTTTAGAATTACTTGCTATTTGAACTGTTTAAACGATTTTCTGAAACTGCTATATTTGTAGGCGCGCAGACGGGGAACCCAATGATGTACTATACAAGGTTAAAAAAAAACAAAGTGCAACAGTGAGTGCAAATAAATAAGTTCGCGCTTCATGCAGTGGGAGGAGCGAGTGAACGCCGACTAGCACGCAACAACCGCGAAGTTTCTAGCGGTGGGCGGAGCGCGTCCGCGACTCCACCTTCGCGCTCGCGGAACCTTTCGCGCTTGCGAAATTTCTCGCGTGGGCGTGATCAGCACAAACAAGGAAACTAAAAAACTAGTGTTTAATAAACAATTTACTTAATAAATAGTGTTTAAATAAACAATGTGCATATATAATGGAAAATTTCAAAGTTCAAATCATTGACCCTTCCATAATAATGGAAAATCTAAACATCTACGAATTACAAAAAGTACAAAAACAAATACAACATTTAATTAACCTTAAAACTACAAACGAAGACAAAAACACAAATACAAAATACACAAGGCAGTGCAAAACAAAGCATGCAAAATCTAAATAGACAAGAAGATCAACAAATGATCGTAGAAGAGCAAGCAAAACCTAGGAAAAACAAAAGAACCTACAAACAACTACAAATCACACCACCCACCATAGCCACCAGCAACAAATAGCAAATCCTGGAAATACAAGACACAGAAGAAACAGAAACGGAAAACACACAAATGACAGAAGACAACAATGAAAATAACGAAGAAAAACCACCACCAGTTGTACTAAGAGAAACAGAAAAATGGAACAGAATAGCAACGACCCTAAACACAAAAAGAATACAATATACAAGAGCACGTGCAATAAACGACGGAATAAGTATCCAAACACCAACAACAGCAGATTATAGAGCACTCACAAAACACTTCGATACAAATAGCATCCAATACCACACATACAAATTTAAAAGTGAACTAACATTAAAAGTAGTACTACGAGGATTACCGACCTTCCTCACAGAGGACGAAATAAAGGAAGACCTCACAATTCAAGACTACGAAATTATAAAATTCACAAGAATGATGGACAGAGATGGAAGGCCAATGCCACTCGTCGCCATTGAAGTAAAAAAAAAAAAATACATTTGCACATTAAAACAATGCTGCCACCTGGAAATAACAGTAGAAGCCATGTACAAGAAACGATCGACCGGACAGTACCATAGATGTTAAAAATACGGACACTACCAAATTAACTGTAAAGCAGAATACAAATGCCTAAAGTGCGGGAAAGCCCACTCCACACATCTATGTGAAAAACCAAAAACCCTACCAGCGGACCACATCCAACAAACTACCAATACTGTAAATCAAACCCGAAAACAAACACAGCCCAAAGCAAACAAATAAACACACCCAAGTCCTACAGCGATGCAGCCAAAACCGCAATTGAACAAGAAAACACCTCAAACAACCCAGACAACACCACACAAGCAACCACATCCAAAAACACATCGACAAAAGACCAAAACAGAGAGAAAATAGCTACTCTTATAGGTGAACTGTTCATTCAATTTAGTCAACTAAATCCAACTGAATCCCAAAGCTTAAACTTCCTTAACACAACGACCTCCCTCCTGAAAGAAGTATCCCCATGACATACACCACAAGAATCCCGGAAAACCTTATCATCTCCTACTGGAACGCCCAGTCTCTCCTCAACAAAAAGCAAGAATTAATCCATTTCCTATCCTCACACAACATAGATGTCATGCTAATAGGCGAAACCCACCTCAAACCTAACCAAATCCCCAGCATCCCTAACTACAAATTTTACAAAACCGACCGTGAAACGGGACAAGGCGGAGGAACAGCCACCTATATCAAAAGAAACATCTCGCACGCACTGCTACCCACACGACAACATGAGAAAATAGAAACAACCGCAATAGAAGGACATGAAACAACACGTCCACATATATGCAGCATACTACCCCCCACACAAAACCAACGAACCACACTTCCATCCCTCCGATTTCAATCAAATCCTAAAGCCAAACCAACCCACCCTCATCATAGGGGACCTAAATTCCAAACACCCGGACTGGAATAGCAGAAAAGAAAATACGAGAGGACTACACATGAAACAATATATAGACAACAAACAAGCAATAGTAGTAGGACAGCAAGACCCCACACATTATGACAACAACGGCGGAAAGGACGTACTTGACATGATTATGTCCGGCACCACCATAGACTACACCATAAACACAATAGAAGAACTTTCATCAGACCATAACCCCATAATTATTAATATAGGAAACGGACAAGACCAAGACATACAAACCCATAAACGAACCGACTGGCAACAATTTCAACAAGAACTAACACTAAACAACAAAATAATAAACACAACAGAAGACCTAGACGGAGCAGCAGCACATCTAGAAAGAGAAATTAACAAAGTCCTAGAAAAAACCACCACCACGAAAAACAACAAGCCCAACACAAACAAACTACCAGCACACATAATACAAACCATAAAAGAAAAGAATAAAGCAAGAAGAAAATATTTCAAAACCCTCGAACTAAACCGACACACAAACTTAGTTAAAGCAGAACTACACACCTTCAGAAACCAGCAATGGGACGCAAAAGTGGCCAGTCTAAACCCGAAAAACGAATCCATTTGGAAAATGGCCAAACAACTAAGAAAAACCTACCAAGAAATCCCGCTCATAACAAAACAAAACCCAAAACCAAATAGCAATAACAGACGAACAAAAAGCAAATGGAATCGCAGATGCAGTGGAACAACAATTTCAACCACACCCGCCAACATCACCACAGCACATCAAATTCATACACGAAATAGAAAACCAAACAAACAACATACAAAACCAACCAGACAACTACAAACATAAAGAAACCAGATACCAAGAAATCCACGACATAATAAAAGCACTCCCACAAAACAAAGCACCAGGACCCGACGGAATCACAAACAAAACCATAAAAAATCTACCAAGAACAGCAATAGAGTACATAACCACATTCGCAAACAAAGTCCATCAACTGAGACACTCCCCAGACGTATGGAAAGAAGCGGATACAGTCCCGATACACAAACCAGGTAAACCCAAAAATAAGCCAAACAGCTACAGACCCATAAGCCTCCTAAACACAATAGCCAAAATAATAGAGAAGACCATCCTAACCAGAATCACAACCATCTCCCAAAACAACAAAATAATCCCAGAAGAATAACACGGTTTTAGAGCCAAACACAGCACCATACACCAACTGCTCCGAATAACAACCAGAATCACAGCAGGCTTCAACACCAAAAAATCAACCACCGCGCCATTCCTCGATCTTGAAAAGGCGTTCGACAAAGTATGGCACGGTGGACTACTCCATAAAATGATTCAACAAAATCACATCTAACAAACCAAACGTTCCGAATAAAAATCAACAATGATAAATCCACAAAAAGAACAATAAAAGCAGGCGTCCCACAAGGCTCACTCCTAGGACCAATACTATACAATATCTTCACATCAGACATTCCAAAACATCCCACAGCTGAAATAGGCCTCTACGCAGACGACACAGTTATATATTCCCAATCAATCAAACCAGATCTGGCACTAAGCAAACTTCAAAAAGCAGTCACAAAAATAACACAATGGCTCCAAAAATGGAGAATTCAAATTAACGAAGAAAAAACCATAGCACTCCACTTCACAAAAAGAAGAACCACACCCACAAAAAATCTGAAAATCAACGGAAAAACAATAAAATGGACCAACACAGCAAAATACCTAGGGGTAACCCTGGACGCAAAACTAACCTACACCGCACACGTCACCAACATACGAAAAAAGGCAGGGCAAGTAGTAGCACACCTATACCCCCTCCTAACTCACAAAAACAAACTCTCCATCCAAACCAAAATCCTAATCCTGAAAACAATAGTTATCCCATCCATGACCTACGCAGCAGCAATATGGTCACAAAACAAAAAAACAAAAACAAACATACGAAAACTCCAAACACTACTTAACAAAACACTCAGAATAATCACAAATGCTCCATGGTACATCCGAAACACTCAACTACGCAACGACCTACAAATCCGTACAATCAAAGAAGCAATAGAAGACCAGAAAGAAAGAGCAACAACGGACACGCAACACCATGAAAATCAAACAATCACAGACATAATAAAAATCACCGAATACAATTATAAGAAATACAAGATGCCACGAAGCAAATAAAACAACGAACAAAATAACATAATCAAACAAACAGCCCTCAAACACATCATTAAGAAGAAAAGGAGACAACAGTCTTCATCTTACCTACAATACAAGAAACACCCAATGTGGTTCAAGAATTTGTAGTTGCCGCTTTAAAGGTGGAGTGAAAGTGAATGGACCTACATTGTTTTTACATAACGTGAAAAAAAGATTGGTATTTCATTCTCCACCAAAGGGTAGCAAGTAAGTTAATAATGATTATTTGTTGTACCAATGTGTAATTTCATGTTACAGACAAATCAAAATTACAAGTTCAGGTACCGCAGAGAGCAAATGTTACAACGGAGGCTGAGGTAGAAACTGTTTTGGATTCTGTACCTTCTACAAGTAGTAGTGTGCTTGCTGAAGCTGAAAATACCTTGTTACAAAAAGAGGTTGTTCAATTAACCTCACAACTGAATCATTTAGAAATGTCGTTTTCGTTTAAGCACAGATAAAGATGACCTGGTAGTGCTATACACTGGATTGCCAAATAAGAAAATATTTTTAAGCGTGTTTAATTTATAAAAGAACATAGACAAAAACTATTATTTAGGCTGTAATGTGGCATGTGTTAGTAACATTGATCAACTCTTTTTAACATTATTAAAGTTAAGACAGAATCCTCCGCATCAGCATTTAGCATTACGTTTAAATGGCAGTAGTGCTACAGTGACAAATATATTTGTAATATGGTTGCATTTGTTGAATGAAATTATATATTGCACACTGATGGAATCTGTACCATCCAGACATAAAAATGAAGCATGCCTTCCAAACTGATTTTCTTTATTTTCAAACACACGAATGGAAATCCCACATTCCTTAAAAAATAAAAGCGATACATATAGTCATTACAAACACCGTAATACGTTGAAGGGACTGGTTGGAGTAGCTCTAAATGGAGTTACCACATATATAAGCCCACTTTATCCAGGCTCAGCATCAGAGAAGAGGGTTGTGCAACACTGCGGAATACTTGACATTTTTTACGCTGGGGGCCTTATATTTGCAGACAAGGATTTTCTAATTGCAGACATTTTGTCCCCTGGTGTATCACTAAATATACCTCCATTTTTATGTCAGCCGCAGTTCACACCGCAGCAAATTATTCACACGAGAAATATTGCTCGTGCAAGAATTCATGGTGAGCGAACAATACGTCGTTGCAAAGCATATAAAATTTTGCACCTTATTCCGCAAAACCTTATGCCATTAGCAACTAAAATGTGGCAAGTTTATGGTGGATTGACAAATTTACAGTTTCCCCTAATAGAACAAGTTGAAAGTTGAAAATTTTGTTTTATGAATTTTAAACTTATACCGGGTGCTGATCCGACCGCTCGGTAATAGCATTTTACATGTAAAATCACACTTATGCAATTTCCTGCTCCTCTAATTAGTTTAGAGATCAAAGTTTTTCAGAATTAAAAATAGTACTTGAAAAAAGAAAACGAAGAATTAAATTAGTAATAATTAAAACAAAAAACACAATTGCCATGATATTAACACAAAATGTTACGTTATCAATAACTGTCAGTTTTGACGTTTTGTAAGATTCCGAACGCTCCGATTTTCAAGCGCAGTTTGCAATAAATTAATAATGTCTTATACAATCGTTGAAAAAATCTATTTCTGAAGTGGTTTTATTCCAGTAGTAGTGTACCTGAAGTTCGAAATTTATTTGCTACTTTATATCCCAATCGGCCGATACCCGCCATTTCAACAATTCAGAACGTGATTTCAAACCAAGAAAAATATGGATCCGTTTTTAAACCGTGTAAGCCTTATTTAAAGCGTACTTTAAATGTAACCGACGAAGAAGAGATTGTGCAAGATAATGTGAACGACATAAACGTTATTGCGGTGGCCGTTGATAATCCCCGCATTAGTATTCGGCAAATTGGTAAGGATTTAAATTTGCACAATACAACCGCCTTCAAAATTTTAAAGAAGAACAAATTTAAATCGTACAAGTTCACAAACCACCAGGAGATTTTTGAGTCAAACAGGTATTCCAGAATGGTTTTCCACGAAACAGTAATGGAAATGGCTAATGTATTTCATTAACAATATTTGTTTTTCTGACGAATCTACCTTCACCATTAATGGAGAGCCAAATGCATCTATAGCAAAACTTTACCATCAATTGTGTTATCTACATCATTTCCTATAATAATTACTGATCCAAATTTTTCAATGTCTAAAATTTTGGTATTTTTGTAATGAAATTACATTCTATTGAATGTTTTGTCAAAGCTGTACTTTTTCGTTTCAGTCTAACATCTAATTTATGTTGAGTAATACGGTCCTTTATAGGTTGTAAACAAAACCCGATATATATCTTTTGGCAATGACTACAAGAAATCTGATATGCAGTGTTAGTTTTTTAGTTTGATTAATATTAGACTAGAAGGTGCGTTATTCTCATAGCGACCGAGAGCGGCGGCCGCGGCTCAGTTGGTTGTTAAGCGAGAGTGATTTTTTCCAACAGCTCCAATTTTCGGCTATGCTGCAGTTGAGTTAATTTCGCCATGATTATATATTACGAGAAATTGTTAAATGGGGAGAGGCGGGGAATCATACGTAGCGGGCAATCATAGGCATGGGACTGTAGGCCTTGAAGATCGGTGGAAAAACTTCGATAAAATAGATAAAATCTCTACTTTGATCTTAATTGGGACTATATGAGAATGGCAGTGGATTTGAAGTTTGTTTTATTGAGTTTGTTAGTTATATTTTATGGTGTGAATTGAATATTTAAGTTAATTAAGTTAATCAACATTAGTGGAACTGATGCCATATGTGCAGTATATTCAATCAGAAATGACAAACAACAAAAAGAATCTAAATCGTTTACCAGAATGCCAAAGAACAAAGATCTGTAATTACAAATATTTACTAAGCACCTGCTATTTTTTTAGATAATAATGTTTTGATTGCACCTAACTAGTTTTAGTTTGTAGTTTACAGAAATGGATTGGCCTGCAAGCGAAAGGATTTGTATGAGCTACTAATGTAAAGGAACCCGATTACTTCTATAAGATTAACTCAAGATTCTGTGTAAAACTTATTTTCTACAATGAGAGCAAAAAGTTGAAACAACGTTACACCTGATGGCGTTAACTTTCGTTGCAATCTGAGATCTGTAATGTGTTGCGTATATGCAATGGACATATTTTCATTTGCTGAGGTATGTTTCGCTACTGGGACAGAGATGGCGTCGGATGTAGGTTTATGTCTCTTGACAGTTGTTTGGCTGTCTGTTAAGTGACGTTTTGTGTGCATACTTTTCGATATGGACATCAACTTAGAGTTAGTATTGTATTTGTGTGATTATAATTATTAACGAATGTGTGTTTATTGAAAGTTATATATATATATATATATATATATATATATATATATATATACACAGGATGAGGCATCTAAGCTTCGTCGGTTTGTATACGAAAAATGGTAAAATATTTTTGAAATCTTTTTTTTTATTACCGTGTAGGTTCATTAGGAGCACCTTTTAAAATTATTTTCGAATATGCAGGGTGGTCCATAAAAATTTTACGCATTAAAGTTATGAAAATGGAACACTGATGGCATATTTCGATTCTGTGGACTAAATAAAGGTCACTTACTGTTATAGTCCCTATACCTAACTCCACCTGTTGCCGAGATATTTCATTATTTGTGAGAATGTGGATCGAAATTCAACGTACTCGAGGATTTTTTTTCAAATGTTTTTCATTGTTTACTGAAAGCATCAAACTTGAAAATCCAACGAAGTTATTATCACAAATTTAAACTGGGTGTATAAAAACTCAGTTACTATTTTGACCAACATTAAAGCCAATTAACTTCCTTATTTTAAATGGAACACCCCGTATTTATCACCATATTTTTATTCTAACTTTAATTCCCTACAAAACTTTATTAGGGTTCCCTATACCTATCTCTTACAGATTTTTTGTAATTTAGGATTTTCTAATTCAATCATTAATTTTATGTCATTTTTTATGAGCAGGTTTTGATGAAAAGCTTTTATTGCTCGAGATAATCCAACCGTTTGACTAGGATTTCCTTAACAATGACTGAAAGACGTTAATAACTGGGTAAATAGCAAAAACATTGTTTTATTGAACAAACATAGCTTAACAATGACTGATAGACGTTAAGAACTGGGTAAATAACAAAAACATTGTTTTATTGAACAAACACAGCTTAACAATGACCGAAAGACGTTAATAACTGGGTAAATAACAAAAACATTGTTTTATTGAACAAACACAGCTTAACAATGACTGAAAGACGTTAATAACTGGGTAAATGACAAAAACATTGTTTTATTGAACAAACACGGCCTTGATAAGTGAGCAACTTCCACGTTTGAACAAATGTTCAAAATGATTTCCCTTCCTTTCAATACATAAACGAACTCTCTCTAGGAAAGACTCCTTCACTTTTCTCAACATGCTTGGAGTTATGGAATTAAAAGCTGTTCTGATTCGCTCCTTCATGTTGTCGGGTGTGATTGGTGGTGTATGGTAGACAATATTTTTGATGTATCCCCACAAGAAAAAATCAGGACTAGTTAAATCAGGGCATCTTGCCGGCCAATTTTGTGGGTCGCCGCGCCCTATCCACCTGTTGGGAAATTGCCTGTCCAATTCGTCCCTAACATTAGCATAAAAATGCGCCGGCGCTCCGTCTAATTGTAGCCATATTTCCTGCCGAATATCAAGCGGTATGAGTTCCAAAAGAACAGGCAAATTTCCTCTTAAAAATTCGAGAAACATATCACCGTTCAAATTGCCATTAAAAAAAAACGGATCTACTACATGTGTTCCCATTATACAACCCCACACATTTACGGACCATCTGTGTTGTCTATCGAGAGTTCTAAAAAATTAGGATTCTCGTCACTATAATAATGATAGTTATGTCTATTTACTAAACCGTTATTGTGGAACGAAATGTTTCCAAAACCCATAAACAAAACGCAAGCCTTCGATCGTAATCCACTTCTAAAAGTTCTTGGTGTAATTGAACGTGATATGGATAAAACTTATTCTTCTTTATTACCCTTCCAACGCTCCGCTGACTTATCTCAAATTCTTCACTTATTCTCCGCTAACTGGTATGTGGATTTACTACCAGATATTCCATAACGGCAAAACTATTCTCTTGGTTACCCGTAACCGGCCTTTGCTTTTGTCGTGTCTTGCATGATACACTTCCAGTGCTTCGAAAAACTTGCAATAATTTTTCTAATGAACGCCTGTCGGGATGACGCCTATCAGGATACATTTGTGCATAAACCCTAGATGCTAGCAAGCAATTATCATTGCATTTCCCAATTACTAAGATCATGTCGCATTTTTCAATTCGAGAATAGCAAGCCATTTTAAATAGTAGGTACCCACCTAATAAAACTTATTCTCAAAGTTGATTAGCTAAAATGATTTAACTTTAATACGAACTATGACTTTTCAATAAATTTGTTTATTTTATGTGACAGTAAGACCGTCAAAGCCTGCTTTTCAAGAACAAATTGCATGAAATTATTATTGGAATAGAAAATCCTAAATTACAAAAAATCTGTAAGGGAACTATAATACAGTTTTGTAGGGAATTAAAATTAGAATAAAAATATGGTGATAAATACGGGGTATTCCATTTAAAATAAAGAAGTTAAATTGGCTTTAATGTTGGTCAAAATAGTAACTGAGTTTTTATACACCCAGTATAAATTTGTGATAATAACTTCGGTGAAAGTATGATGCTTTCAGTAAACAATGAAAAATATTTGAAAAACATTTCTCGAGTACGTAAAGCAGAAAGTTCTTTTGAATTTCGATCTACATTCTCACAAATAATGAAATATCTCGACAACAGGTAGAGTTAGGTATAGGGACTATAACAGTAAGTGACCTTTATTTAGTACACAGAATAGAAATATGCCAGCATATATAAGGTGTTCCATTTAAATTTTGACAATGACAGTAGCGGCTACTGTCATTGTCAACTCTCAAGACTATCACCATAAGATGTCTGAACTGCTAACTTCTTCAGAATATAAGAAAAATCAGTGCAATCCTACCACTTACATAGAAAAAACAACAAAATCTATCATTAATTCTACAAAATTAGACAAAGAAACAAAACAGAAACTAATTCCAAGAGAGAAGAGTTCAAGAATCCCCAAAATATACGGACTCCCAAAAATACATAAGGAAAACTGGCCATTACGCCCTATCGTCAGTGCATTCAATTCTCCGACTCATGACCTTGCTCGTTATCTAGCCAAAGTTATTCAACCGATTTGTGAAAATGCTGTATCCTACATCAAAAACTCTTATGATTTTCTACACAAACTCAAAATTGTACCCTTGGCTCCAAATGACATTTTAGTTAGCTTCGACATAACGTCACTTTTCACCAAAATACCTATTGAAGACACGATGAAAATTCTAGAAGAAAAACACTCAATAAACCAAGACATACTCAAATTGATAAACCACTGCATGCACTAAACCTATTTTACATACAAAGGACAATTCTACAAGCAAATTCAAGGAACACCTATGGGCTCGCCATTCTCTCCAGCTTTTGCGAATGTATATATGGAACATTTTGAAACCATTGCTTTAAATTCTGCAGATTTAAAACCTAAATGTTGGTTTCGTTATGTTGACGACACATTTGTAGTTTGGCCCCATGGAAAAGGAAACTTGAACCATTTTCTAGGACATATTAACAACATTCACGACAACATTAAATTTACTATGGAAGTTGAAGAAAATAATTCACTCCCTTTTTTGGACACCCTAATAACAAGACTTCCTAATGGTAAATTTACACACAAAGTTTATCGAAAACCAACACATACGAATAGATACTTGAACTCTCTCTCGCATCACCATCCTGGTCAATTACGTAGCGTTATGAAATCCTTGATATACCGCTCTTACCACTTATCTGACCAAAATTCTAGAACGGAAGAGATGAAGACTATTAATAAAATACTAGTTCAAAATGGATACAAAGATCAAGAAATATTGAAAATTACCAACGAAATAAGAAGACCAAGAAATAATAGCTTGTCAAACAATGAACGAAAGATTTCTGTTATTCTACCTTATATAAAGGGAATTACAGACAGAATAGCAAAGAAATTTCCCAAAAACGACTTCAGACCGGTATTCAAACCACATTCAACTTTGTTCCAACTTTTAAGAAACCCCAAAGACAAAGTTCCCAATGAAAGCCAAGGAGTGTATGAGATACCGTGCAACAACTGTCGAAGAACTTATATAGGACAAACTAACCGAATATTATATGCGAGAGCCGATGAACACCAACTAGCAATTAAACAGCACAATCCTTCATCGTCTTTAGCTACACATCATTTAGATACAGGACACCAAATTAATACCAACAATATCCGTTTAATTGCACCTCTATATACCTTACAAGCAAGAATTATTAGAGAAGCAGTTGAAATTGAAAGAAGACCAAACGCCCTCAATAAACGAGATGACACTTCTAGAATGCCACAAATTTGGAAGAATATCATTAAACAAGTTGATTCTACATTTCAACCAACTCCAAATCTTCCAGCAATTTCAAACACTTATGCTGCAACTATTCCAGGCGTCCCCACTTCTGCACCTTCTACATCACATACTAGACCAACTACCCGAAGTCAAACACACTCGTCCAGATTAAAATTAAATTAGTTACCTTGTTTCATATTTTGTACTTGTTAAAAATAGTTACCTTATTTCAATTTCTGCAATTGTCAAATAAATTCTTGACAAAGGGAACAAAGGACGTTCCCGAAACGTTGAATTAATTTTTACGTTTATTTACACAAGTTTTAAAGAAAAATTGTCTTATTTAAATATATATATATATATATATATATATATATATATATATATATATATATATATATATATATATATATATATATATATGCTCAAGTGAGTAATCTTTGAAATCGCTACATCATGTGATCCTGTAGTATAACGTAGAACGTTATAAACTTTATAAAACTTTAATTTACAACTAAATTTCTGATAAAAGCGTAAAATAATTAATTATTCAATTTCATATATGAAAGGTTCTAAAATTATACATGCTAAGCATAATTTTGACACATATTCTTACCTAAAATGAATAATATCCCAAACTTCAGCATGCTCGTACTCTAATTAAAAATATACAGTTTCTATGCTTTCAAATAAAAACTCTTCAGATCACTACATTTATTTAAACTGCATTTTTCTTCTTTAGCACATACAATTAATAATTTCAATATAAAACTTACAATTGGATTGAAATTAATCACTTTTTATAGAACGTTCCACTTTGTACATTATTTTATAAATAGATGAAAACTGTTTCGTGTTTAAAGACGGCAGCGACCGCTCCCACCTATAATTAGCTTCGCACTCATTATACAACTAGAGCAATGCTTTTCCATAGTGATTTTAATTCATTTTATATCTTAACCGTTTCTTAATTACTTTTGTTTTCATGTAGATTTTTTAAATCAATTTTCACATTTTCTAATGAAACAGTTTATATGTGCTATGTGTTTTTTTTAAATATTGCTAAGTAAAGTCATTGTTCCGTGAAGAATTTAAAACTTTGGTAAATATCTAAAATTTTAGTAGTAGAGTACAAAAATCTAACCAAATTCTGCACAATGAAGATCTAAAACTGACTTGAAAATTATTTTAAAATTAATTTGGAGGTCAGCTATGAAAAAGCGATTGTTTGTTTTTTTTTAATGAAGACTCGTTTTGACGTAACCTGTGAACTTTGCTACAAAAGCACGGCTAATATTTTCTTATCATTTTTTGGGGAAAAATAGGTGTAATAATCCTTAGTGAATTATGGACTTGTTTTGTAAATGTGGTCGACAGTTGTCATACTGTAGCTTACTTATCGAATATTTAAATTAAAGTAATTATAAAAAGTTATTGTGCTCGACAAGAATAAACGAAAAACCAAAGGGTTGTGCGTAAAAATTGCACTTTGTGTGAAAATCAAAACACGTGGTCGACAGCTGTCGTATCGTATCTTACTTATTATTGAAGGGCCGATCTATTCACCTCCCGTTAAAGTTCCAGGTAAAGTTAACTACCCAATAAATAAAATTTGGGTATATTCATCTACCAATAGTACTAAACTGGCAAGTAACTTTAGTTACGGGCGACTTACGCTTGTACGGATCTCGAAGTAGCATATAGAACGTTACGGGCGTGTTTATAACATCAAAGTTGTGTTTCCCTCTGTTTGTTTAAATTTGACATTAGTGCGTTGTAGTAGATATATTATGGATACATTTGAAGAGATTGATATTCTTGAAGATCTAGAAGTATTAGAGGAAATTGAACCAGAAAGAAGGCCATACAATACTCGAAATCGATACGAGTACAAAGATAATTTAAATGACTGGGACGATTTAGATTTCAAGCGCCGTTTTCGCTTATCACAGCAGAGTGTCTTAAATATAACTAATCCTATAGAACAGCAGCTAATACCTCTTTCTAACAAGTAATTACATATTTGATATAGTGATAAGAGGGTAGTATAATCTTTTCTATATAAAGATAATCCAATACCTGCACTGCAACAAGTACCTATTACACTGCGGTTCTACGCTACTGGTAGTTTCTATGTAACAATTGGTGATTTTGCTAATGTGCTTAAAAGTACGGCTGCAAAAATTATAAATAAGGTAACAGTAGGTTTGGCTCAGTTGAGCAACATATTTATCAAGTTTCCGACAACTGAAGAAGAAAGAAGTGAGGTACAAATTGAATTTAACAAAATTGCTCGACTTCCAAGAGTTATTGGTGCTATTGACTGCACTCACATACGTATGCAATCACTTGGTAAACTATAAAAATGTAATAAGCTTAATGTTGAGTAATTTTTAAATATAGGTGATCCCAATGCAGAATTATATAGAAACCGAAAGGGTTATTTTTCCAGGCCTCTATCCCCTCTCAGTTCTGATCCTAACGATTTGCAAGCGCTAACTCCAGCACATTTCCTCATTGGACGAACAATGACCACTGTACCCGATCCTGATGTCTCAGAAATAGCTTCAAATAAGCTTAATAGATTTCAATACATACAAAGCCTATCTCAACAGTATTGGAAACGGTGGGCCAAAGACTATTTAAATCAGATACAAGTACGACAGAAATGGAGCAAAAATTGTCAGCAATTGCTACAAGTCGATTCGTTAGTTTTGGTAAAGGACGATAAGCTTCCACCTGCATTTTGGAAGCTGGGTAGGATTATTCAATTAATACATGGGCCAGATAATCTTGTTAAAGTAGTGGTACTACAAATGGAAATATCAAATGACCAACGTCAAAATTATCACCACTACCAGTTATGGGCTCATTGTGAATGTGTGTAGTGACAAGATGTTGAAAGTTTTACTTTCAAGTCGGGGAGTATGTGTAGAATTAGTTGCGTTGCTATGTGGACCGTATGAAATTGTGTATTTAGTATTAGATCACATATTCCAAAAACAAGGGAACGTTTAATTTTTAAAGTTGAAAAATAATAAGTAATAAAAAGTTCATGTTATGTTACAATTACATAAACGAAATCATATGAACCACCCGAGTTTTATTCATCATTGAATATTTTCATATACAGTTACTAAATCCGTCAAGTTATCAACTTTTAAAGCAAAGCGTAT
Source organism: Vesta saturnalis (assembly GCA_036346205.1). Classification (NCBI taxonomy): domain Eukaryota; kingdom Metazoa; phylum Arthropoda; class Insecta; order Coleoptera; family Lampyridae; genus Vesta; species Vesta saturnalis. The sequence continues at coordinate 22,925 of JARFJB010000619.1, read as the reverse complement.
TTGCAGAGGCAGGATTTAATAGCAAGACAAATATTTTTAAAACTCCCTCTTATGCGCTAAAAATTGGCGTTTCAGTAAAAAAGTGTGCTACAATGCTGAGAGGATGACATTTTAAAAGGTACTGGACGAATTCTTGACAATAATGGAAGCAAAATGGACCATGGAGGTGGCATCTCATGCGCATCGATCGTTAAACGAACAAAAATGGAACAAGACAAACACTGTACCGCTGTCTAGAGATATTCAAAAATTAAACAAATATTTAAACGAACAGGGTGAAATTCATTTGATTAATTTAAAACAAAGCGCAAATATATCTTTCAAAAGTTTAGCTGAAATAACACTAGTGATGACAATTATTTTGAACAGACGACGTGTAGGGGAAGTGCAGTATATGCTTCTAAAAGATTACGAAAAAGCATCCAGTTGTGATCCCGATTCAGATGTTTGCCAAATCCTCAGCGAGTCAGAAAGGCAATTAAGTATGTCTTTGATCAGACTATTCATAAAGGGCAAGAGAAGCCGGGGTGTCCCAGTTTTATTGACTGATACATTGCAAGCTAATATTGAAGTATTGAATAATAGATGTTTCCAATGCGGAATTATATCGAGCAATTCGTATTTGTTCCCATCATCAAGTAACTCATCAGGCCATTTAATAGCACACAAACTAATTAGAAAGTGGGCAAACGCCGCATGTTGTGAAAACGTGTATAATATCACTTCAACAAAACTCAGAAAGCATGTTGCTATTATGACCCAGTTATTAAATTTGAGGGAGCACGAATTAGATAACTTGGCAAAGTTTATGGGTCATGATATACGTGTTCATCGAGAATACTATCGATTGGTCGATGAGACTATTCAACTATTTAAGATCAGTAAATCATTGCTCAAAGGAGACTTAAATTCAATGAAAGGGAAAAATCTAGACGAAATTAACGTGCAAGATGAAGATGATGATGACGAAGATAAAGAAGATGTAATTGATGATTTTGAACCAATAAAATCAAGTACCAATATGACGAGCCTACCAAACTCTGTCCCACGAAGTTCTTGCACTACTGAGATATATAAGGCGGATAAGCTGAGAATGGAGAAAACAAATTAGAACCGGGATAAGAAAATAATAGGACTTATGAAGTCGAAAAAAGTCGTATTAGAAAGAAATTGAGTCCAATAAAAAGAGCAATTAGCATACCTTGGGAGTGAAAATGAGCGAACAATTGTAAACAACTATTTTAGTTCTTTTATACTCATAAAGAAGGTTCCTCAATTGAAAGACATACAGAATTTTTTTTAGACGCAGGAAGAAATCTTTCTTACAGGAATTGGAAAAATATAAAGGACTTTGTTTTTAACCAAATTAAAAAGCAAAACAGGAAGTGAGTGACAGTTTTATTTCATTTGAATAAAATGTATTTGGTTCATAGCAGAATTGTAATTATTTTCAATGTAAGAGAGTAACGGTTGTTGTGAAATAATTTTTCCTTTTTTTTATAAATAAAAGAAATTTGCGAATCAATAATATATTTTTAGAACCTACCAATCCTGAAACTGTCATAATAGCTTTAATTGAACTTCGACATTTGGGTAACCATAATATAATAAGCACAGTGACTCGTACTTGACCAACCAAGCTTTTGCCAACAATGGTCCAAACGCTCCCTTGTAGTAGGACTAACTAGTTTTTTCAATGGATGTCCTATGAATGTTCTTTTACAATAATTTTACATGCTTTGTAGAATATGGTTGATAAGTAATATATTTTTTATATTTGGCTTTTATATGTTCACTTTTATGATAAGAAACATTTTTTTATGTTAGCATGTAAACCAAACTTATTTGTCTGTGTAAATATTAAATGTAACAACACATGTTCTTACCAAAAATGTGTATAATTGAATGAAAGGAATAATTCTTTTTACTTGAATTTAAATTATAAGTGCTTAATAAATGAAAATAAGGTTTAATGATTATTATAAGTTTTGTTATGAATGAATATGAATGATGATTTTAAATTTCGAAGTCGGTACAAGTACTTTTCGGAGAAGAAAATTAATGGCTTCTATTTCAAGTAAACTTGGAGTTAAAGAGTTAAGTTTATTCGTTGTTTATCGCTACTACTTACATTTAAGTAACCTTCATTTTCATCAACTACTTGTGAATCGAAACAACAGAAGACGCATCTTCATTCATTTCTTCATTAAGGAATGTAACTTTACACAAATCTTGACACTGTCTTACAAATAGACTATTTTAGAATTTATAGAATGAAACATTCATATTTAAGCATATATGGAAACAATCATAATCTATCTCCCTATTGAATTCTGCATGATTAACATAATGGATTGTTGCCAAGAATGGAATGTATTAATTTTTCGTTTTTATTGTGTTTCAAAATAAGATAGACGTCCGCAGTATTTTGTGTACCGTTCATTTGGTTAATGCATTTATTAAAATTAGCTGACACTTCACAAATAATTTGAAAAAAAAATTATGGAGGTTATGTAATGCAATTTTGACTTAACAATGAAGTAGGTACACCTATTTCTTTTTTTATTTATGTAAATATATTTACGGCAGCTCACAGTGCTTAATGCTTTACCAAATATTTGTAATAACCTACAATTGAATCAAACTGAAAAACAAGCATTACAAAACTACAACTGTGACAATCTTTTACTACACTATAGTGAAATCATTGGTAAACGAAATGAAACCGCATTCCAGAAGTAAATTACCCAAAAGCGCCAGTTGCCTTCTAATAAATATACGTTTATATGGCATATAATTATTATTTCATTACTTAACCTTTCGTTAGTCGCGCTAGGTCCAGCGGACCTATTTGGTATAATTTTACTTCTATTTCAAAATCATATTGAGATATCGCGGTGAATGTTAATGACATCTCAGATGGGTCTATGTACAATGAGTTGCCGAATCCGCACCCCAACAGCTACCGTAGTTTTCCGATGGTTGACGAATAACGGGACAGGTACATTGTTTAAGTCCGCCCGACCTAGCGCGCCCACTCGCGTTAGTGTTCTTCTGTTGCGGTGTTGGTTGTTTTTCGTGACTATTATCAGTGTTTATGAGTTCACTATAGTGGATATTCATATTTGTAGTGATTTTTAGTGTTATAATTGGATAATATAATTTTTGGTGATTACCTCATCACAGAAAAACAATAGCTTTTTTATGTTTTTCGAAAAAAGCGGAAATATGAGTAAACAAGTTTACAATTTGAATGACCCTCAAGGTATTGATGAGCTCAATCGTCTTATATTTGAAAACAGTGACTTTGAAGCAAATGTTGAAGACTTCGAAGAGTCAGATGAATCGAAAACGGAGGATGATTTGGAAACTAGGTCGATTGATCCAGACACGGATCATGAACATGACGAGGGAGAAATGGTGGAAGTCGAAGAGGAAGAGGAAAGTGATAACTTTTACAGTGGTAAGTGAAAACCAAACTTTATTCCGATATTGAAACGTATGAGTTTATTCTTATATTCCCACTTCTGTAATTTGGTACTATCCGTATTTCGATAGTAATCGTATTCAAATCTTTATGAAACTATTATCTCTTAGTTTTATGAAGATTGCACTTGTGTAAAGAGCTGAACTAAATTGACTCCTTCCTATTGTTATAGGCCGAGATGGTACCAAATGGAAAAAAACCCCTTGGAGAGTTACTCAAACGCCCCCGCATAATATATTAGTAAAATTGCCAGAGGTTGCTAACCAAACTGCAAAAAATGTCAAGAACGAAGTAGATGGTTGGCGACTATTTTTCGATAACAGAATATTGACTTTGCTAGTGGAAAAGACCAACATTTATATAAATACCATAAAAGAAAAGTTCGTACAAGAGACTGCATAGAAACGGATCGAATAGAAATGGAGGCATTTATAGGTCTTCTATATTTAGCGGGCGTTTTTCGGGGCGGCCATCAAAATCTCGCTGATTTTTGGTCAACCGATGGTCTCGGTATAGACATATTTAGGACGGCAATGTCGGAAAAAAGAATTAGATTTCTTATCAGATGTCTCCGTTTTGATGATAGAGCGACGCGGCAGCAGAGGAGTGCAACAGATAAATTAGCTCCGGTGAGAGAAATTTTTGTCTCTTTCCTTGAAAATTGCAAGTCGCATTACCACCTTGGACAGAATGTTACTATCGACGAAATGCTTCCAGCATTCAGGGGACGCTGCGGATTTAGACAGTACATCCCTTCAAAGCCGAGTAAATACGGAATCAAAATGTTCTGTCTAAGTGATGCTAAACTTTTCTATACGTATAATATGGAAATTTATTGCGGTCAGCAGCCAGAAGGGCCCTATAGGCAGAGCAATCCTGCAGATACTATCGTGCTTAGGCTCTCCGAACCAATTTTTGGGACTGGCAGAAATATAACAGCCGATAACTGGTTTACAAGTTTGGACCTCATCAAAGAATTAAAGAAGAAAAAATTATCGTACGTGGGAACCGTGAGAAAAAAGAGACGGGCAATACCTCCCTCTTTTGTTTTGCCGAAAAATCGGAATCAGTACGACAGTCTCTTCGGATACACAAAACACGAGACGTTGGTGTCATATGTTCCACGCAAAGGTAAAACCGTTATATTGCTCTCAAGTTACCACACATCTAGTTCTTCGGTGTCAACTGACACAGAAAAGCCAGAAATAATCCAGTTTTATAATGACACAAAATCAGGTGTGGATGTTATTGATAAATTGTGTGCAACTTACAACACAGCACGATGGACAAGAAGATGGCCAATGGTTATTTTCTACCACATGTTGAATGTGGTCGGAATTAACTCCAGAATAATATCTTTAGGAAACGGAATGAAATGTACACCTGGACGGAACTACTTAAAGAAATTAGCCATTGATTTAATAACTCCCCAGTTACACAGAAGATCACTAATCAAAAGTTTACCACACGATTTACAAGTTCTGTTAGAAAAATATAAACCGACACCGTCAGTAGACGTTGAAGAAGAGCAAGCAGGACCAAGTACTTGAATGTGGCCGGAATTAACTCCAGAATAATATCTTTAGGAAACGGAATGAAATGTACACCTAGACGGAACTACTTAAAGAAATTAGCCATTGATTTAATAACTCCCCAGTTACACAGAAGATCACTAATCAAAAGTTTACCACACGATTTACAAGTTCTGTTAGAAAAATATAAACCGACACCGTCAGTAGACGTTGAAGAAGAGCAAGCAGGACCAAGTACAACGGCTCGAAGCAAAAGAAAATATTGCGGACTTTGTTACAGTGACACCAAAAAACAGTGTAAAACTCAGTACTCATGTGAGAAATGTAAAAAAAATTTGTGTCAGCGTCTTCATACGAAAAGATTGTGCCGGGAATGTTTTGAACAAATTTCAGAAGTTGCTACAGACTCTCATTAACATTTCAATTATGCGTTGTGGCGTTGATAAATAATTTTGTCCAGTTTGGTAAAAATATATTTGTACTATATAAACCATTTATGGCTGCTTTTATTGTCTACTTTTGAACACCTTAGAATGTTTGAAAATGCTGCAGGTAAACATACCAGGTGGCAATATCTAAGTATTTTCAAGCTAATTGTGCGTGCTCATTGAAAATGATTACAGTATCATCTCTTGTTCATAAAAATAATGTACTGATCTTTATTGAAAATAGCATTTGATTGATTTTTTTTCATGAAATAGTATATTTCATACAACAGTACTTTTGACAAAACAACGAATGAACATTCTATCAATTACTATAAACAGGTTACATCATAACTCGATAGAAAATATCGACATACAGTGCGATTATAACTGTAGGTCCACTGGACCTAGCGCGACTAACCGCGTGACGTTAGGAGGTGCGCCTAATGAAGGGTTAATATATCAAAGTAATTTGTCATTTCGAATCATTTATTATTTGTAATAGTTGGTAGATAGCTCAACAGCTGCAAAGATATCGGATAACAGACACTCTAAGAAACTGCAATTTCTGCAGAGTAATGTAATTTAACCTATTGTTTACACAATAAAACGTACGCATTCAAACGGTGCAATCCAATACCCGACAAAAGTACCTCACTACATTAGGGAGGATTGATTCAAACCAATGAAACGCATAACACTCAGTTCGTACCTCACATGGCTACGAAATGTTATGTCCATACCTCGCATCAATGTAAACATTTTGGAGGTTCAATTAAGAACTCTTAGGAACATATTCTAAAAATTTTTTTGAGTGTTATCCGAGTGTAAGACAAAAACAAGAAAGAGAAAAACGTAAAATGGTGTGTTCCATATATAAATTATGAATATATTATGTTTTAAGGGTCGACCTCATATGCATAGCAGAGGAGGAAAGACCTCGCAAAACCCCCTATCCGCGTAAGGTGTGTGTGTGTGTGTGTGTGTGTGTGTGTGTGTGTGTGTGTGTGTGTGTGTGGTGCGTGCGTGCGTGCGTGCGTGCGGGTGGGTGCGTGCGGGTGGGTGCGTGCGTGCGTGTGTGCGTGCGTGTGTGTGTGTGTTTGTGTGTGTGTGTGTGTGTGTGTGTGTGTGTGTGTGTGTGTGGTGTGTGTGTGTGTGTGTGTGTGTGTGTGTGTGTGTGTGTGTGTGAGTGTGTGTGTGAGTGAGTGTGTGTGTGTGTGGAAGAGGGTGTGTGTGAGTGTGCGTGAGAGTGTGTGTGTGAGTGCGTGTGAGTGTGTGTGTGTGTGTGTGTGTGAGTGTGTGTGTGTGTGTGTGTGTGTGTGTGTGTGTGTGTGTGTGTGTGAGTGTGTTTGTGTGAGTGTGGTGTGTGTGTGTGTGTGTGTGTGTGTGTGTGTGGTGTGGTGTGTGTGTGTGTGTGTGTGCGTGTGTGTCGTGTGTCGTGTGTGCGTGTGTGGTGTGTGGTGTGCGGTGTGTGCGGTGTGTGTCGCGTGTGCGCGTGTGGCCGTGTGCGCGTGTGCGCGTGTGCGCGTGTGCGTGTGTGCGTGTGTGCGTGTGTGCGTGTGTGCGTTTGCATTTGCGTGTGCGTGTTCGTGTGCGCGTGCGCGTGGGTGTGCGAGTGCGAATGCGTGTGCGTGTGCGTGTGCGTGTGCGTGTGCGTGCGCGTGCTCGTGGGTGTGCGAGTGCGAGTGCGCGTGGGTGGCGAGTGCGTGTGCGTGTGCGTGTGCTCGCGCGCCCGCGCGGGTGTGCGAGCGTGTGCGCGAGTGTGCGCGTGTGTGTGTGGGGGTGCGCGTGCGCGCTTGTGCATGCGCTTGCGTGTGTGTGTGTACGGGCGCCTTTGTGAGGACTTTGGTCCGATTTTAGACGGCCTTGTGGAAGACAAATTTCGTTGCGAGGACACAATTCGGGTCCTCGCAGCGAAAAACTTATATATTAATGCTTAGAATTACACATTTCTTAATATAAATTAATTTTTTAGAGGTCCTTCTAATATGCTTTAAATCCGAATTATACCTTATTAGCGTTAACAATGGATGTCGCTTCAGTAGCATCGAACTTACACAAACTTATGTAAGTACCCGTTTTTACGAGGACATGTTTAACGCACGTATTTTGCGTGTTTCAGGGGGTTTATAGTGTGTTATGCACTTTCTCGTTCGTGTATGAAGCGTTTTATTAGGACTTGGCTATATATAGTAAATACATTATTCAATTTTAATATGCGTTTTTTTGTTGCGTTCGTAGCGCGATGTACGTACCTCTCTTTTTTAACACTTTACCTACCTTTCTTAAAAATTTATGACAGCAGCTTTAAGCGAGTATTACACACAATTTTCGGAAAATGAGGACTTAAAAACAGCCTAAATTTTCTTATTTGTCTTAATGGGAGAAACTCAAATATGATTCGATAAAAATTTCAATTATGTATTTGTAGGCATGTATGCATGTTTCGATTGTTTAAGGTTTGAGTCAACCAAAGATCTAATAAAAGGTTTTATTAGATCTTTCGGGTCAACTTGAAGGGTACCTATTAAAATATATAACCTATATATAAAGTACAGTTATATTTAAAAGTTAGTCCATTTTTATATTACATATTTAGAAACCGTTTGTAATTTTGATTGTTATTTCTGAAGACTGAATTGAACAGTAAAAACATTAGTTATTTTTGTGGGCTCTACGTAGTTTCTTATATTTAAAGTCGGTTTTAAGGCAACTAGGTTATATTGGGTTGAAGATACAGTAGAACGTCGATAATTCGGACGTCAAAAATCCGGACCGTCAATAATCCGGATTCGTCTCTAGCAAGAAATAAAATTGCGTACCTTCTGCCCTTGGCACTAAGCTACTTTAGAGTGGGCGACGAGAGAATGGCGCGAAGCGAGGAGGAGCGAGGAGAAGGGGAGTGGTCGTTGAAGGGGGGGGCTGGTCACTGAACCTGCTACGTGACAATCGTCTCGGCACCCGCCAGTCGCGTCAGTCTGCTGACCCTGAGCGGTACTCTGTGTTTTCACGTTATAGTTTTCTAGCGTTCCATTTGTGATTGTGTATTCACGTTTTAGTTTTTGAGCGTTCCATTTGTGATTGTGTATACTGTATGTACTGTATTTTTTAATTCATTGTTCTACATCCGTGATGGTATCGAATTCAAAGAAAAAGCATACCTTTTTGACTGTAGAGACCAAGCTAGAAATTTTAGCGAGGTTAAACAAAGGTGAAAGTGGAGTGTCACTTGCTAAGATTTATAATGTAGGCACATCCACTATTAGTGATATTAAGGCAAAAAGAATTCAGCTGGAAAAATTTGCATCGAAACTCGATTCTGAAGAGGGTACGCTGAAAAGAAAAACTGCACGTCCAGCAAATAACAAAGCCTTAGAAGACGCAATGTATATCTGGTTCACTCAAAGGAGAAGCTTAGGAGAACCAATTTCAGGCCCTTTAATTTGTGAAAAAGCCTTGCAATTCAATGAACAGCTTAACGGACCGAAAGATTTCAAAGCTAGTTCAGGCTGGCTTAAGAACTTCAAAAATAGGCATGGCATTCGACAGTTGGACGTTCAAGGAGAAAAACTTTCCTCTGATTTAGCGACTGGAATTGCATACAAAGAGAAATTTATTAAAGAAGCAGAAGAAAATGGTTACTCAAGGGATGACATATACAATGCTGAAGAAACCGGGATAAACTGGCGAGCCCTTCCACGAAAATCACTAGCATCAAGACGTGAAAAATCTGCTCCTGGTTTTAAAGTGAGTAAACAGAGAATTACGGCCATGGTATGTGCTAATGCCAGTGGAACGCACAAGATAAAATTGTTGTGTATTGGAAAGAGCAAAAAGCCACGATCATTTAAAAATGTGAAAACCCTTCCTGTGGCTTACAAAAATCAAAAAAGTGCATGGATGGATTCAGCAATTTTTCTGGAATGGTTTAAAGAAGAATTTATCCCTAGTGTGAAAACGTTCCGTAAGCAGACAAGTAAGAGTGGGAAAGTTTTGTTGTGTATTGATAATGCTCCTACACACCCTCCTATTGAGGTATTAAATGAAATCGACAAGAATTTTGAAGTGCAATTTCTCCCACCTAATGTCACTGCAACTCTGCAGCCAATGGACCAGGGAGTGATTGAGAAGATGAAAAGAAGTTACAGAAAACAACTGCTCCGCCGCCTTTTATTGGCCGAAAAGGAAGAGGAGAGTGTCATCCAGTTTATAAACAAGGTGAACCTTAAAGATTGCATTTACATGCTTGCCGATGTATGGGAAAGCCTCACAGAAATCAATTTAAAAAGAGCCTGGAGAAAGTTATGGCCTTACAATGAAGGTGAAGATAATCAAAAAGAAGATGGAGATACAATTGATGGTGCTGTGAATGAAATACTAACAGACATATGCAGCAAGCTTCCTGGATTTGAAGAGTGCGACAAAGATGATGCCATGGAGTGGTTGGCTGTTGATAGCAATGATCCTGGGTACCAGATTTTGACCGACGAAGAAATAGCTGACATGCTACTAAATGAAGGTATGTATGTACTGTATGTAGCATTTCTTAAACATGTACATTACATTCAACGTATTTTTACCTTGATATTTTTGTCAAATATCTGAGCTTGTTCTGGTTTGATACTTAAGTAATTTTTAAATTTTCTGTTACAGTATGTGTATACAGTAAAACTTTACAGAACTGTCCAGTACTAGTAGGCCTACATATGTTTTTTTGCTAACATTCTGCTTGTTCCTTTTGTGTACGTACAGTACTTAATGTGTAAAAGCAACAAACGAGAGCATTTATTTTTTGTTTTTAATCTAAGCAATTCCTTTCAGAGGATGAGGATACAGAGACAATGGGATCTGATGGTGACGACACAGAAAATGAGACTGAAGAAACCGGGCCAACACATTCTGAAGCGTTTGTGGCAGCAGAGACATTGATGTCATGGCTGGAGAAACAAAACGAGAGCTCACCCACCCAGTTAATGCTCTTAAAACGAATTAAGGACTTAGCTGCAAAAAAACGAACCACTACCACAGTTCAAAAGCCAATCACTGATTTTTTTAAAAACTCAAATATGTAGTGTCTGATGTTTTTACTGTACGTTGTACACATGTTGCTGTAAATAAAATACGATACAGTGCTTGAAAAACATGTTTTTAATTTATAAACCTTATACTCTACCTATCAATAATAGAAAATACAGTACTGTATACAATTTTAAAAACTTTTTTCTCAGATAGTACGTGCTGGCCGTTTTTTAATGTAATTTCGATAATACGGATAATTTGATAATCCGGATGGGGTTCGGTCCCAATTAATCCGAATTATCGACGAAGGGAAACAAAATTTATTGCACTTGTGAGGACCTTAAATTTGTTTACGTTATGGTTTTGGTGTATAACGGTTAGTAAATACTTGAAAATTGTTCGCATAAGTACATTGGGAAGCATTTAAAATGACTACTACAAAATCAACGAATAATGAAGGTAAGCTACTAATTGTTTTCGTAAATTAATTACCATGTCATAATTGTGCCAAATATAATTTTGTCATTTTTGTTTATAGCTCAATGTTGTTTGGTTAGATTCATAGATGACAACATTATTCACGTGTGTTCAAATTCACACATTAAATGGTCTTCTGAAGGATATAAAGCATTATGGCCTCCAGATAGAAAATGGTATAGCGTTGAAATGATATTAACGGATGGTAAGATAACCTTTAATCTACAAATAGTATGAGAATAAGTGTAATAGATATAAACTAGAAAATGTAAATTTAATTTTTAATTTGAGATTAATAGTTCTTTTTCTTTTTAAAACGTGAGGTGAGAATTTATAGAATATTGTAAATTTTCTAAATCACGTAGCCAATTTGAAAAACACACAGGGAAACTGACTATTTGTGTGGTACTGTTTAAAAACACTTTGTATTTTATACAAGTTTAAACATATACAAGTTTCTATAAAAATTGTTCTTAACAAATTTGGAATTGATTACCCTTTTATAGTTCAAAAGCTTTAATATTTGATTTAACTCAATGTTCACTTTGATTTTATTAGATCAGTATTTTACACCCCGTCTAAAATTTCAAAGATATGAACACACAATTTATTGTTATATTCATGGTTTTATTTTTTCATACGTAAAGAAGCAGTTTTAGCCATGAAAAAGAATACGAAAGTGGAACAGTGAAAGAAGCTGATCTTAAGTCTAGAAAGTTTAAATTGATGATTTTGAATTAAATAAGCTTTTAATTCATAATTAAGTTACAAAAATTTAACCTCAATAATATAAATTTGCCGTCTCACAATTGGAATAATTTTGCAGAAAATAACTCACGAATTATACACTGCGTATAGTCGAATGTTTGCTTAATTCATTTTTGTAAATACATATATAGTCGCTTGGTATCATACATCCGTTTTCTTTCAAAACTTTTAGGTGCATTTTCTGAAAGGAGCCAAGGCTGTGATAAGAAAAATAGTTGTAATATTAATAAAGAACGACCCAAAGGAAAAGAAATACATTTCATGTAAACAATTTTATGAATGAAAAAAAAGGCGCAGTATTGAAACTAAGGATACAACTGTATCTTTTATTCCAAATTTATCTATTTTAAAGCTGCGGTTATTGGATCATCGGAAGACACTCGTTCTGAGTTAAATAACGTTACAGTAGTAAAGAAAAAGGTAATGGTGTTATGTTATAATAGGTATTAGTAGATGCAGGAATATTTGAACCAGATGATAAAGATGTAGATTATACTTTCGAAGTCAATGAACCGACACAAAATAAGAAAGTATTACAATCATTACAAAATAAAAACGTGAGACAGCAACTAGAGATAATAAAGGAAAAAAACGTAATCTGAAACCTACTATAGAGTATAAAACAAGGATTAATAACAGAATGCCTTGGAAAAAAGAAGACAAAAGTATTACCCTAGAGTACTTCAAAAATCACATTACCGGTAAATTTGTATCAGGAAAGATGGAAATCGAAAAGTTTATTCGAGAAAAGGGATCATTGTTAATAACCACTAGGTCTTGGAAAAAATAAAAGATTTAGTATATAATGAAATTAAAAAATCTATTCATTAGGTATAGATATGCACAATAAGCACACGTGATACACATATTGAGGTTTTCTATGACATAAACAAAAACGCACCCTTAGAATTTATTATTTCATTTTATTTTGAAGTTATATTACATAATATGTACAGGTACACTGTATAGTACCTTAACATTTTATTTGTTTTGCTTATTTGAGTAATATAGAAATATATTTTAATAAATATAAAATAATTTAGGATGCAAAAGTTTTCATTTTCGTTTACCCACAGTAAAACAAAATAAAAATAAATACGAGACATAATATAAAAACTATATATAATATAAAAACAAAACACGAAACATTGATAAACTATAAAATACATAGACGAAAAACCAAAAATTTAGAAACATATATATGCGGTTTTCTCTAACTGAAAATGAAGTTTGTATGTATGACCAAATACAATTTGCAAAAAATTATTTAGACCTGAGTCCTCTAGGAAGTGTACCAATTTAATGAAATCAATAGTAATTTTAATATATTTTTCTAACATAAAGCAAAAACTAGCTCAAAGATAATTAATTAATTTGTGTGAAAAAAAAATTTAAAAATTATTTAAACAATTAATTGTTTATAACACACTATATATATTTGATGGGCTAGATAAGTACAGTATATCTAACATTATCATTGTACAGGGTGGTTTTTTTCCGTTAATATAGGGTATAGGCTAAACGGTAAGAGATACAAAAAACGTGTCCCGTTTTCTTTGTTAGTGTTTAGTTTAATGGCGCAATCGGATCTACGCTAACTAAATTGGTTTCGAAGATACAAAGTGATTCTCAAAATCTGCCGGTTTTTATTATCTCTTATGACTCGGTTATTTATGGAGATAAAGAAAAGCTTTGGATACAAAAGTTTTATGACTTTTTACGTTGAATCCAGTGGCGTTCTTAAAAAAAATGTAGATGTTTGATTTTTTGAGATATTATCAAACGTAGCATTTTCTTAAATGGGACACCCTGTATCTGATAATCTCAAAAAATTGCATTTTTTCTTGAGATTGCAACAATATACAACTATAAACTAAATATATATATATATATATATATATATATATATATATATATATATATATATAAGTTGAGGGAAGTAACAGCCGTTACAATGTTAAGGAAAAAATTGTTTATTATTAACTAATTGCTTAGTGTTATCAGGCTTGCGGCTAACTAGGGTCTTAATACGTTTAAAACTCTTTGATATTTGCCAATATTTCGGAAGCTTTTTTATTTTGTTCCTTTATCAAGGCTTCTACAATAAAACAATGTCAAAAAACAAGTCAAGTTGCTTACGTTACTTACATCTAAGTTATTCTTTAAAAACTAGTTGGTATATATATATATATATATATATATATATATATATATATATATATATTCATGGATTTGATACAATGCTGAGCCAAGAGTATGGATGCGGGATATCAATCCTGAGCCACGCTGACGATCCTGAACCATATATACGGCTCAGGATTGTTTTTCCTTAATAATGCATTCTTTTGATCTCCAGCGGGCTATTGGGCAAATAAAATTTTGGCTCAAGTTGTATAGAATCGCCTGAATTTAATTCAAAGATTTTTCGCGTGGCGGCGCGCGCTTCGTTTTAACCACATATATGTATAAAATATAGTTCTATCAATCTTGAGCCCCGGGATTTGTCAACACTGCAACACGTGCACCTACTCGTGATTAATGAAATATTTGCGATTTTCATATTATATTCGAATATTATCATTAGTGAAGTGAAGTTGTATGGTGACAATGGTGAAAAGAAGTGTGAAATTATTGCAATTAGCCCTAAAAAAGAACATCGATGACAACGGTAAGTAATCTATAACATTCAGCATTTTTTTTTGGATTCTTGTAGAAGTATAATTGTTTGTTATTATTGTTATCTTTTAAAAAATGTTGCATTTTCTTGTATAATTCTTGTTAGGTCTAGTGAATGTCGGATCAATATTAATAACTTGGTTTTGGCATGCGCAGTTGTACTTTTTTATTTACTAAGATATTTATAAGAAATTTCAACCACAGGTTTTTCGAATAAGAGTAAAATGAGGGTCGATATAAAAAAGTGTTTTGGGTATGAGCATGTGATCTATTTTACTTCCGTGTATTTTTCCGAAAGAGAAAAGGAAGTTTGGTAATCGTCCAAAAAATCTAGTTTGAGATTGGATACTGACAAAAAGGATGTGGTAGTCCATGGCGAGATGTTAACATAAACATAACATAACAAACGTGATTTTCGGGAGAACACGGTGTCGGAATTGGGTATTGATAAACAGGATGTGGTAGCCCATGACTGGATGGGATGGGATGGTGGGATCAAAACTTCAAGAACAATTAGTGAGAGAACGGATCGTCGGAATAGGATGCCGACCCGGCAAAGAGAATGGAATGTAATAGTTCTCGAACTCTAACTGATGTCGTTGTCAAAACTTCAAACGTGATTTTTGGGAAAACGTGACGTCGGAATTGGGTACCGACAAAGAGAATGTAGTAGTTCTCGAGAAAATCTAACTTGAAACGTAATTTGCGGGAGAACACGGCGTCGGAATCGGGTACCGATAAAGAGAATGTAGTAGCTCTCGAGGAGATTTAACTGATGGCGGTGTCAAAATTTCAAACGTAATTTGCGGAAGAACGTGATGTCGGAATTGGGTCCGACAAAGAGAATGTAGTAGTTCTCGAGAAAATCTAACTGATGGCGGTGTCAAAACTTAAAACGTAATTTGCGGGAGAACACGGCGTCGGAATTGGGTACCGACAAAGAGAATGTAGTAGCTCTCGAGGAGATCTAACTGATGGCGGTGTCAAAACTAAACGTGATTTGCGGGAGAACACGGCATTGGAATTGGGTATTGACAAACAGGATGTGGTAGCTCATGACGAGATGTTAACAATAGTGGGATCAAAACTTCAATAGCAATTAGTGAGAGAACGGATCGTAGGAATGGTAGCAGTCCTAGGGGAGATCTAACTAATGGTGGTGTCAAAACTTCAAACCTAATTTTTGGGAGAACGTGACGTCGGAATTGGGAACCGACAAAGAGAATGTAGTAGCTCTCGAGGAGTGTCAAAACTTCAAACGTGATTTGCTAGAGAACAGAGCGTTAGAATTAGGTACTGGCAAAAAGGACATAGTAACCCATGATGAGATGTTAACGATTGTGTCATCAAAACGCGAAATAGTAATTGGCGATATGAAATTATGGGAATACAGAGTTCTGTGTGGTCCGCCAGACCGATCTTTTATTTATATTAAACATTTATATTGATATGAAATTTTAATTCCTCACAGTAAAGTAACATGAGGCCAAATACTAAAAATATGTTTTGTGCATGCGCATGCGAAAATTATTTGTAAACTTTGTACTAGCATGTAGGGGAAATGTGCCTTATATATATATATCGATCTAGTTCAAACGTGTAATTTCGTTCCTGTGCATGTCTATGGAATATCATTAAATATAACACTTGTGTAGCAGTTTAGTAGGAAATAAATTGAGTAATATCCTATGCTTCACAGAACTTAATCTACCTGAATCTCCACCAGAAAAAGCTTTGTCAACAGTTTCTGAATGCGATAAAAACAAGTTAGTGTTAGATTGGTTGAAGGAAAATAAGCCTAATAATAATCAACGGATCAACGAAGATAGCACTAATGAGGATTTGAATGCTACAAACAAAATTAAAATTCTATCGCACTGGGTTATACCCTTTGGTCTTGGTGAAGCAATACCGCTTCAACAAAGCAATCCAACTAGTGCAATGCAAGACTTGAGCATAAGATCAACATGTAAAGTTATGTTACCCGAAATAGGTAAATAAAAGTTTCAGAGTATCTAGTTTATATAGCAAACTTCCTTTTTAGCTCGTGGTAGAATTAGCCCCTGTGAAAAGACAAAATTGGATGGAATTCACCAATTCACGGAGACCGTCCCTTTTTCAACTAATGTTGTTGAGGAAAAGATCCGATCGTGCGGGAACCAAAATTCTACAGACGACACACATACTCCAACAGAAATTGGACTTCCAGAAGAAACCAAATCGGCCGTAAACCATTCATTGCGTGGTCCGGTGGATACTGTTTTTCCTGAAGAACTCACAGTACATGAAAGCAGTAACTCTACGGAGATCATCTCCGAATCAGATTTTGGTTCTGATGATACTTACTTGGATCCGACCTATTCTCCGCCTGGAAATAGTGAGGTACATAATAAAAGTTATTAAATACATAAATAATTAGACTGTCACTTTTATTGGTTTTCAGATCTCAACAGTACCAATCGCTCCTCTGTTAGTATGCGAGTTGGTCACTGGTGATAGAAATATTCAATGTTTCTCAAGTTAGTATTTTTCTAGATTATTGGTAAATTTTGGGATGTCATAGCACTTAATTACAATTTTTTATTGTGGCTTCTATCACAGCCAAAAGTATTCTAAACATGAGTTGATTAACAAAAAGAAATAAATAAATCAATCAATAAAAGCCATTATGTGAGTTTTTGAATAAATGTGGAAGAAAAAGACTATAACTCACAAAATGTATATTACTTAATTCGCTGGATCGGTTTCGAGACTACAAACTTCCCATCATCAGCAGTCATTACTAATTATACACATCTACAACGTCACTAACAACCCCAACAGCTGACTGCTAAATTTAGCAGTTAGTTGTTGTGTTTATTTACATAATTAAGGTATTAGGAGAACATTTTTATGGATTTGTTAATTATAAGTTTAGTGACGTTTTAGAAGTTTTTATATAATTTTAATTGATTATCCAATGAACTTTTATGTAATATATATTTTAGATAATTAGTAATGACTGCTGATGATGGGAAGTTTGTAGCCCCGAAACCTGTACAGTATCTTAATTAACATACATTTTGAGTTATAAATTCTTTTTCTTCCATAATATTTAATACGTAATACGTGACACATGACACGCGACACGCTACACGCAACATACTACATGCAAGACGCAATACGCCTACGTAATACGTACTACATAACAAGAGTTAATACGTACCACGTACTGCACCATACACCGCATACCAGATACCACTGCTACATAATACACAATACGCAATACGCATTACACAATACACTATACACAATACACAATACACAATACACAATACACAATACACAATACACAATACACAATACTTAATACATTATGTATAATACATAATATATTATATATAATAGCTATTAATATGTTGGCGTCAGTTTTTATGAGAAAATTAAGTCATTTCAATGCGTCAATAGTACATTTTAATTATTAAAGTTCTAAAAGACCTGTCCGTTATTTGGCTACATTCATGCAGCTGTTATTTTAACAATTCCTTGAGTAATTCCTATTAATTTTCAGGCCAAGTCTAGTGCCGATGACGAATATAATATGGTGGATAAAAAAGGATCTTCTGATATGCAATTATGCTTCTTCTTGTTTAAAAGGTAGAGCAAGCAAAGGAAATCTTGATGCGGCAAGAACAGAAGTGAGACGCTTAGGCAAATTTTTGATGTACTGCAGAAAAAAATCATGTGAAATCAATCAACTTCTTGATGTACTTCGACCACAACATTTCAAATTGATAATCGCAGCAACGAGTGAATTGGCCAAATATAACGAAGATACGGCGACATTTCAGTCTCCAAGCTAAGCAGTAAATTTCGGAACTCTGTTAAAAAAATGTTGTGATTTAGCGGTGATTATACTCTTGCAAAAACAAGGCACTGGTCAACAAATAAAAGACGTAAAAATTCTAAAATCGCTTATTGAATCACAATGGGCAAATGAAGTCTCGGCACAAGCATTGACAAATTTGAACGAAAAGAAGTGGAACAAAGATGAACTTTTACCATTGACTTCCGACCTAAAAAAGTTAAATATTTATTTGGAGACTTGTTCAGATAATGCATATGATGAACTATTGATAAACGATACTAATAGGACAGCATACAATAAGCTCAAAGAAATTATTTTTATTCAATTAATTCTATTAAACAGAAGACGTCCTGCAGAAGTTGCGCAACTTAAAGTACAGACATATAAAGCTATCAATTTTGACCTAGTTCAAGACGAAAACGAACTACAAGCATGTTTAACGGAAACAGAAAAAATTCTATTACAAACATATAGTAGAATTATAATCAGAGGAAAAAGAGGAAGGGGAGTTCCGGTGCTCTTGTCCCCCAAAATGAAGAAACATTTCGAGCGTTTGATAGAACTACGACCTAATTTTGTTACTAAAAATGATTTCGCATTCCATACTAGTGGAAGTTCTTTTCTGGATGGCACCAAAATTAAAAAAAAATACGCCGAAAAGTGTGGCATTCAGGACTGGAAGTGTATAACCGCAACGCGTCTTAGGAAACATTTAGCAACTATAACTCAACTTCTACAATTCTCTAAAAACGATCTCGAGCAGTTATCAAAATTCATGGGGCCTACTTTAAATACGCATTGTAATGTATGTAGGTTACCCGACAATATATACCAAACAGCAAAAGTTTCTAAACTTCTGCTGAATGATGGGGGAGCTGACAGATTCAAAGGAAGGACGCTAGACGAAATCGATATTGAGCTTACACCTGTACACTTTTGAAGAATTACGCGAATCAAATACCGACTGTTCCATAAATAATGAACCTTGTCACGAGAACAGTCAACCTACTGATAGACACGATCCTAACAAAAGGCTCTTAAATTATCAAGATACCTTTGAAAATGCGCAAGATACGTCAGATCAGGAACAAACTCTACACCCCGAAAATTTTACGAACATCAACTGGAAGAGAGGATCTATAAATAAAGATATGCAAAGACAAACTTCGAATATTTCGAAGCATTTTGAGAGAGATATAAGCATGAAGATACCACCAAAAAGATTTGAAGTTGAAGAACTTTTCAAATTGCAGTCTGGAAAATTGAAATATTAATAAATACAACTACTGTTCTTTTCCTTTGTTTTCTTTATTAGCGCCATTAGCTTTATTCCCGAACCAAAAACTGCCATATTAGTGTATTTGCATATTTTGGTTGAAATTAATGCGAATCTCCCCCCAATAAGCCGATGAAACAGGGAGTATAATAATAAAAATACGTACAAAAAAAATTTATTTATCAACAGTATATCCAGTCACAAAACGATAAAAACGTAAAAAAAAGACATACATAAGAGTAATATTTCAAAACTTATCGTACATCATTGTGTTCAAAAATGCCAGAGTTGTACGTGTGCTTGTATGTCTGGTAATATGCGTCTGTGTTTTACTGTAAGTACAAGAACAAACGTTTACGGCCCGAGCTGTTAAAATGAGAACCTAAAAACAAATAAAAAATATATGAAGCAAAATTTATACCTACTTACCTAGAGATAAAAAATTATACAACCACTACTACACTTGTTGACTTCCTGTGAGTTGGTAGTCAATACTATCCATTTCTTCCAGTTGAAAAAGTTTTGAAAATATTTTCACACGAAACGTTTTTGAGAATTATTGTTTTACAGTTATTGCCAATTATTATGTAGTTCAGCATACCCAATTAATCTAAAAATTATTAAACTGTTACTGAAACTCTTGATAAAATCTCAGTATTACGCTATTATTACTCATAATAACACTGCTGATTATGCGACATAGCTTAAATGTCAACTTGGCTACACCGTTATGGCTCAGTATGGATAGCTCAGACACATGCAAGTGGTATAATTGGATCGCAATTGCATGAAAAGTCTAAGGGTTCAGGAAGGTACTGAAAATAGAAATATATACAACTCTTTTATCTTAAGCTTTCTTGATGTATATTCTCGAATGTGACCATAGTTGGCACTAACCATAGGTATATATTTATTGATCAATTACCTAAAACACCAATTAATGGGTGGAGCGGATAGTGTGATATATGTGAAGGATCAGGAAGGATAGAATGAGCTATATATATATATATATATATATATATATATATATATATATATATATATATATATATATATATAATGCAAATTTATCTATGAAGTATAACCAGCTAGTTTTTAAAGAATAACTTAGATGTAAGTAACGTAAGCAACTTGACTTGTTTTAACATTGTTTTATTGTAGAAGCCTTGATAAAGGAACAAAATAAAAAAGCTTCCGAAATATTGGCAAATATCCAAGAGTTTTAAACGTATTAAGACCCTAGTTAGCCGCAAGCATGATAACACTAAGCAATTAGTTAATAATAAAAATTTTTTTCCTAATATATATATATATATATATATATATATATATATATATAGTTTATAGTTGTATATTGTTGCAATCTCAAGAAAAAATGCATCTATATTTTTTTTAAGAACGCCACTGGATTCAACGTCAAAAGTCATAAAACTTTCGTATCCAAAGCTTTTTTTTATCTCCATAAATAACCGAGTCATAAGAGATAATAAAAACCGGCAGATTTTGAGAATCACTTTGTATCTTCTAAACCAATTTAGTTAGCGTAGATCCGATTGCGCCATTAAACTAAACACTAAAAAAGAGAACGGGACACGTATCATAGTTTTTTTGTATCTCTTACCGTTTAGCCTATACCCTATAATATTAACGAAAAAAACCCACCCTGTACAGGTAAATCCTACTCAATCCCTTTCTCTTGATACCTCCATCCTGTGCCATATACTAGTCTAGGGCTCTTCTTTCCATCGCCTTTCTTATTCCTTCGTTCCAGAAGCGTCGTGGTCTTCCGCGTTTGTTTTTTAGCCAGTGTTTTAAATATTATTTTGGGCCATCGATGTTTCGGCATCCACTTATTTCAATTCTGTTTTTAACTGTACGTTCGATTTTCATCACTTGTCAGATTTCTTCATTCATAATCCGCTTAAGCCTCGACATTCTCGCACTGCGTCTGAGGTAATCCATTTTACTGCTTGTAATCTGCGCTTCGTTTCTGCGCTTATTACCCAAATCTCACTTCCATAACAGAGAGCAGATTGAACTATCACTTGGCCTATTCTTTTCTTCACATTTTTGGATATGTTTTTATCCTACCATAAGATAACCAACTACTTTTCTACTTTGTAGTCAAACCTCACCATTATCTTGTCCAAAACCTCAGGGATATATTACTCCAACCGAAAAGTTAGAACTGTCGGTAATGTCCGTATTAAAACGCCAAGAAAGCAAAATAATAAAACAAAACGTAGTAGACTGCTGCAGAAGTTAGGCAGAGAATGGTAGAAGATGAATTGAAGAGAAGGGAGAAACAAGTAAATAAACACCACAGACCTGGAGCCAAGAAATCCGCTAAAATAAATAATGATAGCTCAGATAGTAACGCTAGATTACAACTCTACGAGGACACTGGCGATAATATTTGAATAGATGAAAATAAATGTAATGAAACAGAAGAACATATCGGGATGTCAACTGATAAATACTGAAGAGTGCATACACTATGTAGGAAAAGTGTTGGATGTAAATGATAGCGAAATACTCGACAGCTTTTTAAGAAAGAAGGAAAAATGTTTTTATATCCAGAATCCAAAATTATATACAAAAATGCTATTTACTGTTTTATTTTTGTAGTCATCTAAGTCAATGTTGCACTATACTATTCAAGACAAATGTCAATGTTGCATTATTTCTCATAAACATTGATACATACGGTACTTTCATAGGGTATCAAGGTGTGTGTGTGGTGTGCGGGCGGGCGAGCGTGCGTGCGTGCGTGCGTGCGTGCGTGTGTGCGTGCGTGTGCGTGCGTGTGCGTGCGGGTGCGTGCGTGTGCGTGCTTGTGCGTGCGTGTGCGTGCGTGTGCGTGCGTGTTGCGTGCGTCTGTGTGTTTGGCGTGTGTGGCGTGTCTGGCGTGTGTGTGGCGTGTGTGGCGTGTGTGGCGTGTGTGGCGTGTGTGGCGTGTGTGGCGTGTGTGGCGTGTGTGGCGTGTGTGGCGTGTGTGGCGTGCGTGTGGCGTGTGTGTGGTGTGTGTGTGTGTGTGTGTGTGTGTGGCGTGTGTGGCGTGTGTGTGGCGTGTGTGGCGTGTGTGTGGAGTGTGTGTGGAGTGTGTGTGGCGTGCGTGAGTGTAGCGCGTGTGCGTCGCGCGTGTGTGTCGCGCGTGTGCGTCGCGCGTGTGTCGCGCGTGTGTCGCGCGTGTGTGTCGCGCGTGTGTCGCGTGTGTGTCGCGTGTGTGTGTGTGTGTCGCGTGGGTGTGTCGCGTGTGTGTCGCGTGTGTGTGTCGCGCGTGTGTCGCGCGTGTGCGTCGCGCGTGTGTGTCGTGTGTGTGTGTGTCGCGTGTCACGTGTGTGTGTCGCGTGTGTGTGGCGCGTGTGTCTCGTGTGTCGCGCTGTGTCGCGTGTGTGTCGCGTGTGTGTCGCTGTGT
>JARFJB010000618.1:2137500-2292636 GCA_036346205.1 Vesta saturnalis | reverse complement strand
TCCCAAAGAACAAGTTTTATAAACAAGAGGGTTTGATGTAAGAAAGAGATCTAGAAGATGTGGAGTATGGTTAGGGTTATCAGGGATTCTTGTCGGTTCAAAAATCATTTGTGTGAGATCACATGAAATAACAAATGTTTCTGCACTATGACCAGCAGGATTTGTAGTAAATGAAAACTGAACCCAATTAGAGTTATAAACATTGAAATCGCCTACAATTGAGATATCGCAATATGGAAACTGAGACAGGAGATAGTCAACTTTCATACTAAGGTAATCGAAGAAGTCTTGAAAGTTACTGTCATTAGGAGACCTATAAATGCAACAGTAGAATTTCACAAAATTAGGACCAGACTGTTTAAACCAAATTACCTCAAAATTTTTATTTTCTAAGGAAGAAACCCTCTTGCAAGCAATTCTGTCCTTGATGTAGCCACATACGCCTCCTTTATATCGAAAGTTAGAGTGAAGGTGGTATGAGGAAATTGCAAGTCGGGTGACTCGGAGCTTTCAGAGGAGACTTGTGTTTCAGATAGAAACAAAATATCAGGTTGTAATTGTTCAAGATGTTGGTGAATAGCATTAAGATTAGACCTGATACCGCGGATGTTACAGTAGTGAATCAGAAAGTTGATACTTTCGATTGCAAGGTTACGTTGACGCACCCTGTATGTAGGATGTTATAATGACGTGTATTACGTGTTTTGAGTACGGGTGTATTGAGTTTGAACGAAAAAAAAATTTTTTTTTGTGTATATGCATAATGTATGTGGGTGGGTGATACGTCACTGGTGATTTAGGAGAAATATCATTCAGTATGCAGATACGAGTATTTGAATATTATAGAGACATTGGTGTTGGAATAAATAGATTCTGATGAATGTAAATGTGAAGAGAAATTTGTCGATGGGACGATAATGTGTTGCTACTGTTGACTACTTAATAAGAAATGGAATGTTGGAGGATAGAGGAGTAATCTTTGCCAGAAGATGTGAATGTGTAAGTGTAGAATGTTTTAGAAAATATGTAGAGAAAGATTTGGTATGTTTAATTGTTGATTATAGAAAGTTTTCGTAATGTTGTGCAATCAGTTTTGAGAATACATGTAAGTATATGGGATTTGAGACCTTAGACTGTACTTATTTTTGCAAATGTTGCGCAAGGAGGACGAGCGCATGTGAGAGATAAACGTTCAAAGTTGTGTAATGGTCCAGAGTGGCCACTGAATGAATGTGATGACGAGAAATGGCTTGTAATTGTAAAATTTGCAGGTAAAAACAAACATGGCGATGTATAATAGTTATAAGCGTGTTTGTACAAAGGGTAGCATCAGTCGGCACTAAGAAAGTTTGAGTGAATACCATTGGTGAATATAGCGAAGAAGTCAGACATGTTTAAAGATGGATGGCTTAAGGTATAAATAGGAAAGTCAGAGATTGACGTGGGCTTTTGGCTTTGTAGCTTTTAGCTCGGTGGAAGACGCGCGCGAGGTGAAGTGTGAAATCAGAATGGCTTAAGTTGAAGTTATATTTGTGAATAATATTGAAGGAAGTCATTGTTTAAACAACTGCGTAACCCGAAAGGGGATGAATCGTATAAGACATTCATAAATAAAACAATTAATAAAATTGAGATTGAAGATAAAATCAGTTTATTTTTCTTCAAAAAAAAGTGCTTAAGCAGATTTATAATAAGATAACAGTTGTTACGTTATAGTGTTGAGTGCGGCGCGTGTGATTGTAATGATCTTTAGTATAAATTATTTATGGGACCACCTTTAAGTGAACGAAATATTCGTAGTAAATTGAGCCAATGTTAAGGTAATTTTATATGACATTGAAAGTTTATTTGTGTTAAGGAAGGGCTTAATTGTCCTAAAGGTTGCGAGAAACTTTTAAGAGGCAACCAAATGTGTACAGATTATTACGGTTTATTGGAGTAATAACCTCGTATAGTTGGACTAATCGCGATTACCGAAAGAAATAAGTGTTTGTGGAATTGTGAAGTATTTGTTATGTGCCTTCAGGCAATCTAAGGAATACAAATGGACTACAAATAATTGGTTTACGGGAAGAGAGGAGAAAGAAACGCGTAAGATGAATGGACAGTCTTTAAGTAAGAATTACATTTAAGAACGTTAAAAATTCAGTGGAGAACGATTATCTTTTTGGTTAGTTTATTTGCGTATTGTTGTGTAAATTTTTATTTTAATTAATTAGTGTTGAAGGAAAAAGATAATCGATCTCGAGTTATGTTGTATTGGCCGTTTTAGTAGTAACAATTTTTGCAGAAACGCAAATTTGTATTGACAGTGGTTTTTCAACCACGCGGTTGTGTATGTAAACATTTGTTTATTATTTTATGCAGGACAATATATATTTATCGTTAACTTTTATTCTGTTGTTTATTTAGCCAGTTATGAGATACATTTGTGGCGTTTACTAATTGGTGACCTAGTTTTGACAAGTTAAATGTACTTTGCATATTTTGGTTTTAAGATTAATGAACCATATATTTGCCAGGTTAATTTCAAAAAGAAAATTTTCATGTTAGTTTCGTTTAACGCAGTACACTAATGACGGATCGGGTGTTGATTTAAAAATTTCATTAAGTATAACTAAGATCGAATGTCTCATACGATTCAGAGGTATCATAAAGGAACAATTATTAAGCCGATGACATTGATTTTCTTTGGTTAGGAAATTTTAAAAAATTAACTATCGATCATTGAATGAAGAACTATTTTATTCATTAATAAGTAGAAATTTAACTTTATATGTATGAATACGTAGAAAATATTCAGTTAACGTGCTATAATTTTGGTATTCTGGATGTAATACAATCAGGAATTTAGACTGATTCATTTATATATATATATATATATATATATATATATATATATATATATATATATATAACTGTTGGTTACGTGAATGCAGTTAAATTTGAGTGATAAATTTGGTTTTGGAAGTTTTGGTTTACGAGGTGTATTCAAAAGTTTCTAATAACCTGGGTAGTACTAAATATATTTGAGTTTGAGTTGAATTGTTTGGGACGAGTGTTTGTTTTAGAACCCTCGTGTAGAGTTTACTGAGTAAGCACAATCCTACTTTCCACAATCAAGTAGGGTTAATTAACATCCAGCTTAAGACAATTATTTTAGCAAAGTTTCGATTGTGGTGGCGCCTGGAGACATATTTTCCCGGACTGAGCTGTTTCAATATCGGTGTAAGGTGTTTGAGCGTATTAATCATTCATTTTACTTCTTATTTCGACCACGCCCATCTCCCTGTTAGCTGGCTTGGCAACCCGCTTACATTAGTAAGCATACACGACGCCTAGTGCGGTTTGGACGTGTAACACGATGACCGTGGTCGTTTCCCTGGACATCCGAAGCAGGATTTTACGTCTGGAATTTATTACCCTAGAAACCACAGCCATTTTTTAAATTTTGGACTTTTTAATCCGATAGGAAGACAGTGAGGGCGAGAAGGAAGAATAAGGATGAGAATAGATTAAGGATGAAGGAAAAGGTAACCGGCAGCCCTTATAGAGCTCAGAAAATCGGAGACCCAATATTAAGGAGCCCATGGTAAGGGTGGTGGTACCTCCCCGGCTGGCATGGAGTATACATGCCTACCACCTTTAATTAATTTAATTAATCTAATTTTGTTTACCGCGCCCTTCTAGACATATTTCTTTCTTGTTTGCCCTGAATCAAATTGTGAAACGGCATTGTCAAAATTAATATCACGTGCTTTAAATCTTTCAACAGAAATTGTTGCTAATGAGCTCAGACGATTTTGAGACCTAGTACTTCTAGGGTCGTTTTTAATGATCTTTAATTTAGATAATGATCTTTCTGCTGTGCCAGTCGTCACTGAGAGTGCGATAAAAATTATACACGCTCTGGTAATATCAGGAAAACTGGTAGCTACTTGGGTTTTGACTGCTAATGCTATAGTAAGCTCCCTTATGTTTTGCAGGTCCTTAATATGATCTGAAAAACATAGCTCTACGGAAATATCAGCGGAATATATGGCTACCAACTCCTTACTTCTTCTAATAATTTCGTCATCGTCTGCAGAAATAAGAAAGGAAGGTTTCAGACACTAAAATTTGAACATACTTCATCTATAGCATTAAAACGTTCGTTCAGTTGAATTTTAATTATGTCGAGACTACAGTGACACACTTCAACCTGAAGTCGTTTCTCACCATTAACAATTCGGTCATCTGCTTGCAATTCGTCAAATATTTTATTTTCTGTGTCCTAACCTCCATTCAGGAAACTTTCCCTTTTTCACATAGTTTCGTTGCACATTTTTTTATCACTGCCCACTCATACCTCATTTTATTGACCTTGTCTCTAAGGGAACACAACATTATACATGCATGTTCGAAGTCTTCTTCTGCACTCTGTAGTTTTCTTGCTATGCGGTCAATGAAATCTAACAATAAACTCTCCAATAAAATAAAAATTATTATAGGGAACTGCTGAAAGTAATTTAACAATGCTTTGGCTTTTCCTTCTTCATCTTTGTTTTTTCCATTTAGATTTAAATACATCAAAGTCTTCATAATGTCAATGTAACCACTGCGAAGTGCATCAGGAGCTTAGTTTCTACTTGTCCATCGAGTAGGACAAATCTTCTATAGAGTCTTTTCAAGAAAAGTAGATTTTTTTTAACAAGGCCTATCTAGACACAGAACTAAAGAAAATATATAGATTTTGAACATTATCAAAGAAGTTTGTTATTTCAGAAATATGAGAGACAAAGTCGTTAGCAACTAAATTAAGTGCAGTGTACGTATTTAGCAGAGGAATCTTTTTGTTTTATTCTAGCTTAAAGTCCACTATAAACAACGCTCATGTTTGCTGCTCCGTCATACCTCTGACCTCTTAGTTTAGAAACGTCGGTAAACTTTTCTATAATATGGAGGACTATTTTCTCCAAAGAATTGGAGGTTTGGATGTCAACCTCTACAAACCCACAAAAATTTAGGTGTAATTCTACAGATGGCTCCTGATCGTCTGCTTTTATAGTTACATAACGAAACACTACACTGAGCTGATTTATTTTTGCATCTCGGGTTCTACCAAAAATCACGGATGCAATAGGAGATTTTCTTGTTTCTTCTTTTATATCATCAATTATACGCGTGGAAATCAAACTGATTAGTTCATTTTGTATATTAGGGCTTAAATATTTTGTAGAACCATTGGGTCGTTTGAGTAAGTTTGCCAAAACATCGCCATAGCTTGCTAGAAGGTATATTATTTCCAGGAAATTACCCTTAGACTGATTTTCATTGCCTGACAGTATATATTCTCTAAAAGGCAAATCGTCCTCAAGGGACGTACTATAAATCGGATACAGATTTTGTTAATTATATTTTTTCTATTAAGGCATTCTTCAAAAGCCAAGTCTCAGAACTAATACATAAACTCAGTTTCCGTATCACATCGGGTACAGATCAGATACTTTCCTTCCTGAACAGAGATTGCACCCTTTCAAAGAGACTTGGAAGGCTGCCAAAATTTGTCTTGTTTACAAGAAGAAATGAAAAGCTGAAATTACCAATTATCGATTTGTCTCTCTACTTTGTATTTGAAGCAGTTTTACATAAACATTTGAAATTTTGGATTACACGAAAAATTTCTCCTCTTAAGCATCGATTCTATCCTGGTAGATCCACCATCACAAATGTGCTATTTTTACTCAGTTCCTCTCAGGAAGTTTGGATAATAAACTTTAAGTTGATGTCGTGTAATATATATATATATATATATATATATATATATATATATATATATCTGACCAATGCATTTGACACTATGGATCATTGTATGCTTTATGATAAGTGGGAAATATTTGGTTTTTCACATGACCTTATTCAGCTGTTTATTTCTTATTTTGATAATGGAAACTATTTAGTGTATTTCAGTGGGTATAAATCAGATCCTTATATTGCCACTTGCCTCAAGGTTCTATCCTGGACCACAGATTTTTAACATCATTATCAGTGATTTTATTAATAACATAATTGTTTAAGATAATTCGAGACGACAACGATGCTTTAGTCTTACTAGGTAGTATCGAACGTATGGTCGAGTGGTGCAGCGTAAACAAATTGAAGGTTAACAATTCCAAATCCGCAGTTATGTCTTTCACTCGTAAACAAGACATCAGGTTTCTATACAATGTAGATAACTTCATTCTCGCTAGACCTGATACGATAACTGGCCTCGGTATAGTTTTTGATATGAAATTGTCATTTTAAACACATTGAAAAATTCCAAAAATTTCTCACTAGAAAGTGTTATTATTTTATATGATTTTTATGTCGACTCTAAGCTAGAATATGGATCAATAGTGATCTCACTCGATACACGTTGCTGCACTTGAAACGTTCGGAGATATCACGTTCTGCAAGCTACTAAGAAATATTGTAGAAGTTCAAAATATTAGAATTATCCAAACAATACTCGGAAGTATGACGTTCTAAAATACGCGAGACGCCTTAGAAGTGATTACCCGACGATTTAGAATAAATGGTTCTGGAGGAGCGAATTCATTTTCATGCCTACATCATACAAAGGACACAATTATTTGTACATTCTTCACAAAATCAAGAAACTACAATTCTGTGCATGCGAACAAGGAATCGAAGAAAATACCGCTCACAGCTCAAGTGACTTACACAATATTGAAATTGCATTCTAAATTCTTCTTTTTCTTTTTGCAACAAACTGTTCGGCGGAACAATCCTTTCTGGCAATAAAGCAAATAGACAATGTTTCTTCTTCCTCCTCCTTTTATATAGGCATTTTGACTATTTGTCTTCGTCGTCTTGCCTAACTCTGGTTATTTGGAATATTTTCGCTCCATCGTTTCCGAGGTCTTTCGGTGCTTCTGCGCCCTAATAGTCCTAATAGCCCTAGTTACTTTTGTTAGTTTTTCCTGTGACATTGGGTTAATGTGTTCGTTCCATTCTGTTTTTGTATTTAATTTCTCCATACTATGTTGTTCAAACATGCTACCGTTCTTGAAGCTTTCGTCGCCTGGTTTCTTACTTCAGCCTCAATATCTCCTTAACTTGATATTTCTATGCCGAGATATATTACATTTCATTTCATATGTTGAATAATCGTAATATCAAAACAGAGTTTACATCTAATTGGTATTATTGATTTTTAAAGTACTCATGCATTTTGTTGTTGCTGTTGATATTCTGATGTTAAATGTTTCTGTTGTTTTCTAGAATGTAAACAAAACTTTCTGTAGATTGTCCTCGTTTATACCCTTTGTGTTTTCGTACTTGTTTTATTATTTCGTCCATGATGATATTAAACAACAGCGGGCTCAAAGAATCCCCATTGTCGGATGCCACTGTTGCTGGATATCCTTTCGGCGAGCTCACCATCGACTTTGGCTTGGATTGTATTTGCAAAATATATATGTTCAACTGTTTTAATTATGTTATATGGTATTTGTCATATAGAAGATGTAGTACGTCTTTTAGTTGTATTCGGTCAAATTCCTTCTCTATATCAATAAAACACATGAAGGCTGGTTCGTTGTATTCAATCGACTTTTCCTTATTTTCCTTAATATAAACACGGCGTCCGTACATGATCTTCCTGGCTGAAACCCTTGTTGTTCGTCTGCTAATGTGATTCGTTCATTTATTTTCCTTTGTGCAGCTCTTTTTTTATCGCACTTCAACAGGAATTTTACAGAAGAATAGTATTTTGCCGCCGTCTTATCTCGTTTGGTGAACCTCGGTTTATCTTTAGCAAGACAGAAACATATTTAACAATAGGTATTTATTCTATTAAATTTTACCACAATGGTTCCATCAGGATTTGGAACTGGCTTTAACTATAATTTACGCCAGCCTCCGTTTCACAATATACAGGGCTATCCTACAACAAATGTCCAATTCACACAACTTCCAAACACCTACCAAAATCAACCCTTTTTAAATAGGCAAATACCATAGTCTTAGTCTACACAAGTTGGTCAACCTTCACCAGGATCTAGTAATTACTTTCCTCCAAATCAGGAACGACTCATAGCAATGCATCTGGTACTTTCCCGCCTCAACTACTCAGACTGGTGTCAACGACTGATGATGAAACGGAAAATGACACCCCTTCTAAAGACGATTCCTCGTCTAAAGAAAACCCTAGAAAGTCTTAAAGACTACAAAACGACGGAAAATGAGAGAATCACAAGACACGACATCCTCAACCACCTTGTTCCTCTCCAACAGTTACTCTGTATTAGCAAATTCCAAAAATACAATACAGCAGAACCAGGTAATGCCTCCAAAACTAAAATACCAGAATCCGATAAGTTCTCTAAACCCCGTCTATATTTGTTTATGGAGTACAAGACCTACCAAAAATGAAAAATAAACTCGCCGACGTAGCAGAAGAAAAGCAATATTTCACCAAAAGTCTGGAAAATAACACAATTAAAATCTCACCGAATACTTCAGATACATTCCGGAAACTAGCTCGCTTTATGCGCAAAAACAATATTATATATCACACTTACCAACCAAAAGATGAACGGCGTTTAGAGTAATGATTAAAAATCTTCACCATTCGATTCCACTCGAGGACATAAAAACACTAACAAAACAAAATTAGAAACATCATCAACGAAAAGCATAAAATTTACAAGCCAATGAATCTCTTTTTCATGGATATGAAACCATCTGATAACAATAAGGAGATATATTCTATTCAATACTTACTACACAATCGTATAATACTTGAACCACCAAGAATAAACATAAATGCAGTCCAGTACATGCGATGTCAAATATACGATCATACTAAAGCATACTGTTCGTGTCCATTCGCATGCGTTAAATGCGGCGGTGATCACAGTACAGTCAGTTACAAGAAGAGAAAGACACGCGAGCAACGTGTACATTGTATGGAGGTAACCACCTGGCTAACTATCGAGGATACGAAAACTATCACTTACAAAAAACTAGAACCGGACCGTCAACCACCTAGTTCCGAATCATAAACAGACAAAGTGACATATCCAATCTTCCGAATTCACCCACATACGCTAATATTACCCGACTCCGTGACCCCTCCCAGAACACCTGTAGTCTTACTTTTAATAAATTCCTACAGTGGAATGCCAACGACCTCTTAAATCCTAGAGATAACATAATACTATTTCCAAGACATAATTACATTGACGTAACACTCATCAGAGAAACGTATTTCACGGAAAAATTGTACCTCAAAATTGCTAGTACCAATTACACTACACTAATAACCCAGATAAGACTGGGCATGCCGGAACCGCCGTATTAATCAAACAAAACATAAAACATTATGCTCTACCTAGATGCGAGAAGGAATCTCTTTAAGCTATTTCCAACAAAGTGCTAACCCTCTCTTACGAACTAACTGTTTCAGCTGTCTACTGCCCCCCCCCCTAAGCATAATATCAAAAAACAAATTTTGAACAATTCTTCTATACCCTGGGTCCCAAATTTATATCACGCGGGGACCACAACAGTAAACACATTGCATGGGGCTCTAGTTTAGTTACCACAAAAGGTAGAGAGTTGTACAAAGCTATCTAAGACAATATATAGGTCTACCTTTCAATGGGGACCCCAACATACTGGCCATCTGATCAATAACAAATCCCTGGCCTCCTTGACTTCTTTATCATTAATGAAATATCATCAAACTACGCAGACATCTATGTAAGCTACGGCCTGTCCTCTGATCATTACCCGATCACAGGAACTATCAGCGCAAGCGTCTTACTCAGAAATTCCACTGTACGGATTTGTAACGCTTCAACTCACTGGGGCTTATCTAGTCAAATTCTCCATGAAAGCACCGATCTGAAAGCTAGATTGAAAAACCCACTCGATTTAGAAGCTGCTGCTACCAAATTCAATTATTTGCTAACAACTGCAGCACAGCAAGCACCGCCCCCCTCCTCCAAAGGTACAGAAAAAAGGCGAAACATAGACACAACCCCCACTAGAAGTTAAAATTCTAATTGCTCAAAAGAGGAAAGCCAGAGCACAATGGCAAAAGAGGCTCATCCTTCAGACAAAACTAAACTTAACTTTGGAAACCAGCTAAAGGCAAAACTCAAAACATTGAGGGATTGGTCATGTACTACATACATCTCAACCTTAAACCGTTATGATAACTCGTAATGGAGACCCGTCAAATCCTCTTTAAAACATCGAACTCCATTCCCACCAATACGAAAACTCCCTCCAGTCCTTGGGTGGGCCAAAAGCGATAAATAAAAGGCGGAATTGTTAGATATCCACCTATCTGGAGTATTCCAACCGCACAATGACCCACCCGATGACAATCTCACATACCAACCACTAACTGAGGTTCCCACTCTTCCTATACCTCTACTTACCCCGAAAAATGTCAAATCTGAAATTCAAAGCCTAGGTCTCAACAGAGCACCGGTGCCGGGCAAAATTACACCCAAAATGCTCCGTGAGCTTCCAAGAAAAGGACTCGTACTTCTGACATACATATTTAATGTTTTACTCCGACTTCAGTATTGGCCAAAGGAATTCAAAAAAGCAGAGATAATACTCATCCATAAACTCGACAAAGACTCCAGCTATGCGATAACAAAACGCCCCTTAAGCTTACTGCCAGTGTGTTCAAAACCTCTTGAAAAGCATGCGCCTAGACTACTAATTGGATCCCGGACTACCAATTTGGCTTCCGCAGACATCACTCTACCATATAATAATGCTATCGTATCACACAAGAAATTAACTCAGCGATGGAGCAGTCAACTTACTGTATAGCTGCACTTCTAGGTATACGTCAGGCGTTTGATAAAGTCTGACTCAAACATAAAGCACAACAAATCTTACCCTCTCAATTTCATAAAATTCTGGAATCCTATTTATCAGACAGACAATTTCGAACACTTGTTAATGACCAAGTCTCAATAGTGTACCCAATTCAATCTGGGGTTCCACAAGATAGCGTCTTGGGATCCTTTCTCTACACGTTTTATGCCTCAGACCTCCCAAGCTCCACAACGACAACTGTAGGTGTATACGCCGATGATTCAATTACACATGCGAGTCATTCATATTTAAACACGTCTGTGGAATATGTCCAGACTCATCTTAATTTACTCGAAGAATGGCTCAAGTTAACGAGTCCAAATCTACCCATGTGCCGTTCCCTCTACGTAAATAGTTATGTCTTCCACTCCATCTAAATAACATTGAGATACCAAAATCTACTTATGTGAAGTAGACCTCGATTACAAGCTTACTTGGAAGCAACATATTGCTAATAAAAAGAACCAAATAGAGATCCCATTCAAATTCCTTCGCTGGTTATTAGGGCGCCATTCCCAACTATCCTTAAATAATAAACTCATTTTATATAAGACCATCATTAAACCTATTTGGTCCTATGGAATCGAACTTTAGGGCTGTGCTAGTAAGTCTAACCTTGTTATCGTGCAAAGATGTCAATCCAAAATCTTTGGATCAATCGTTGATTCACCATGGAACATCACCCATCAGATGATACATGATGACCTCCGTATCCCGTTGCTCAATACTGAAATACATGACCGAATGAAGAAACATACGCATCACCCATGACAACCATGTTTTAGACGAACTTTCACACCATCAATTCATCAGACGCCTACAGCGCCGCTGGCCCACCGATTTCCACAGAAGAGGGCCACTTTATGTACGAGCCTTCACTACATTAACACTGATCCGCAGGACGAGGACCGGTTATTGGACGGGCCCACACAACGTCAGTCTCTTAATTAAAATAATAGCTTGTAGAATTAATTTGTATTCTGATTGCTAATTAGTTAGACAAAAAAAATTAAGTACATGCATTAGAAGAAGATGCAAATGTGCATCGGCATGTCTTTACATATGTGACAAATATCGACTTAAAATCATTTACACCTAAACGAATTATAACTTATACACCACTAAAGAAAATTTGTTTTCCTCGTTTAATTTATACTATTCCTAATTACTAATTGCATGAATTTAAAGAAGGAGAAAGTTGTAATGCAAATCGTATAGGTACCTACATGTTCCAAAAATTTTAATTGCCCAAGACATTTAATTGGTTTGTAATTGCTTTGGTACTTTAGTTTATATGGATATAATGAAAGTATTCATGGATATTTTAAAATTAAATTTCAGTTTTTGAATTTTGTCAACTTCTTTGTATACAGAGTGGCCAACTAAGAATGCGAAATACTGTATCTGGGAGTTATTACTAAAACGGTCAATACAAAAACCTGAAATGGCCGTTAGGGGGCGTAATTGCAATCTTGAATCTAAAAAAGTGATGTTTCTGTGAATTCTGCTAGATTAACCTAATAAAAAAATAACTGATCTCTAAAGTCGAGGATAATCTGAACTTTTTTTGTTTGGAACTTTTTGACGAATGTCTAAAAATAAAGTGGTCGGGGGTATTCAAAGGTTTACTTAAATAACTCCTTGTATCTACGAAACGGCTACGCCGATTTTAACAATCTTGGGCGCGTTGAAATGAGCTATTCTTGGGCTACAAATGTTATAATATTTGAAGTTTTGTTAGTTTCACATGTCGTCGCTAGAGGGCTTTGTTCGACATTCCGACAGAAGCGGTTAATTTTCGCAAAAAAATTAAATGCATTGGTATGACTTTTTTCATGAGCAAGTAGCTACATGATGCCTAAACAAGCTCGCGAAAACCGTACCTCGATATCATGTTCCTAACCTAAAATATCGGCCAAAGAAAACTTTATACGAAAATCCCTTAAATTTTTTTTTTTTTTAAATATATTTTGTTGGAATTGTTTCTATTAATGGCTAAAGGACCGATTTAAAGGAGGAAGGTTTTTAATAGCCCCGTAAATGCTCGAAATGCTGACCATCACGCTCTATGCATTGCTGAAGCCTCTCATGACTAGACAAAACTGCAGCTTCAATTTTGGCTCTCGGTATGTTACGTATTACCTTAAGAATCCGGTTTTTCATATCTTCTCTAGTAGTAGGTTGAGTCCGAAACACGATGTCCTTTAAGCGCCCCCATAAATAAAAATCGAGGCAAGTTAAGTCTGGCAATCGCGGAGGCCATGGAAACAGACTTCCTCTTCCAATCCACCGCTGCTGAAATACTGCATTAATATGCTCTCGCACATTAATAGCAAAATGTACTGGGCAACTATCCAACTGCAAAAACAATTTTTGCCTTGTTTCCAGAGGCACATCTTCCAACAACAACGGTAATTGAATGGCCAAAAAGTCAAGAAATACATTGCCATTTAGTGGTTGCTCGAAAAAATATGGCCCTATAATTCTGCCTCCCAGTATGCCACACCATACATTTAAACTCCAACGTCCTTGGCGCTGAACTTCACGCAATCAATGGGGATTTTCTGCAGACCAATAATGCATATTGTGCAGATTGACTCTCCCGTCACTACTGAAGGTGACTTCATCGGCCCAAAGAATTTGATATAAAAATTATCTATTTTCGCGTATCATGCCTAACATCCAATGGCAATAGTCTAACCTTCGATCAAAATCTTCCTCTTTCAAGGCCTGATGCAAAACGACATGAAATGGGTGCATTCTTAAAGTAATTAAAAAGAGTTTAAACGAATACCTATATATTTTGATGGCCATTACCTATGATCCTTCAAAATATTTTGAACCGTTATCCGTGATATACCCAACTCAGTGGATAATGCTCTTGTGCTAACATGAGGGTTTCCTTCAATATAGCCCAGTACACGGTTAATATTTTCTTGTGTTCTTCCAATTCTTTGCCGTTGAAACGTAGGCCGAAAACTACCATTGGCTCGTAAGCCTGCCAATAATCGGGGAAATACTCTTAAATCGCAAGGACGCCGATTTGGATATCGAGCCGCGTAAACTCTTTTAGCTACTGCGGCATTCTGAAGACATTCAAAATAAACCGCAAGCATATCAACAGCTTCATTATTCGTAAAACGCATTTTGAAAGCACAAAAATTTCTCAAAGTAACGCGAAAATATTGACAACTGTTGACAATTTGAGGATTATGTATGTTTTGTTTAGGTATCTGTTTCCATTGCCTGCTTCTATTAATTGTATTTTTCGTATATATCAATAGTGAATATGCATTTAAACAAACAAAAAATAGGTCTTTCGTATAACTTTTAGCATTGCTTATTTGTCCGTAGTAATTTCAAAAAGGGTGATTTTATTCTGGTGAATACATTTACAAACATTTAAAACTGCAATTTCTAGGTAACCTATTCAGAGCCGAAATTGAAGCTGCAGTTTTATCTACCCATAAGAGGCCTCAGCAATGCACAGAGTGATGGTCAGCATTTCGAGAATTTACAGGGGCATTAAAAACCTTCCTCCTTTAAATCGGTCCTTTTTAGGGACACAACTTACATAATAGAAACAATTCCAGAAAAATATAGTTAAAAAAAATAACGATTGATTTTTAGGGACACAACTTACATAATAGAAACAATTCCAGAAAAATATAGTTAAAAAAAATAAAAATTTAAGCTATTTTCGTGTAAAGTATTCTTTGGCTTATATTTTAGGTTAGGAACAATATATCGAGATGTGGTTTTCACGAGCTTGTTTAGGCATCATTTAGCTACTTGTTCATGAAAAAAAGTCATATCAATGCATTTAATTTTTTTGCGAAAATTAACTGTTCTGTCGGAATGTCGAACAAAGCCCTCTAGCGACGACATGTGAAACTAACAAAACTTATTTTAACATTTGTAGCCCAAGAAAAGCTCTTTTCAACAAGTCCAAGTTTGTTAAAATCGGATTAGCAGTTTCGAAGATACGGGGGGTGATTTAAGGAAACCTTTGAATACTCCCCACCACTTTATTTTTATAGATACGTCAAAAAGTGCGAAACAAAAAAAGTATTATCCTCGACTTCAAAGATCAGTTATTTTTTTGTTAAGTTGATATAGCAGAATTCACAGAAACATCACTTTTTTAGATTCAAGATTGCAGTTACGCCCCCTAGCGGTCATTTCAGAAACATGAAAATATTTTCCAGGTTTTGTATTGGCCGTTTTAGTAAAACTTTTTTTGCGAAAGCCTCTACGATGGATAGTTTCCCAAATACAGTACCTCGCATTCTTAGTTGGCCACCCTGTACAATTGAAGTTTAAAAGGCTTTTCGAAACCAAAAAAACCTTCGAATTTCAATTTTCTTAACTGGAATTCTTTTTCTTGTGTACAATTATAGTTAAAAGTTACAAAAATAGCTGAAAATAATAATTGTCAATTTCTAAAAATTATCATAATTTAAAACTTAAATGGCTTGTTGAAGGTTCCTAATTAAGGAATAAATCGTAAACAATTAGATAGTAAAACGTTTTTTATATAAATTGTATATTAATATTTTATGTAGGTATTCGGACTCATCAGACATTGTTTTTTAATTGTTCAGGTGCTTTCAACATTTCACATTATTCAATTTCATTTAGTTAAGGTTGTAATATTTTAAAAACAATATAAGTAAAACAATTTTTAAGTACCATTGTGTAAATGATTTTAAGTCGATATTTGCCATTTATGTAAAGACAAAGTTCGACCGTAGTGCTTGAATAAAAGCACTAATCCGATATCGGAATTCTCTCATCATTTTAATTATACCTAATTATGATATTGAGTATTTTTTACACAATTTATAGATGAGTTATGGGAAGTTAATTAATTTAGGATCAGCAATAATTGTGTAACGAACAGTTAATAATTATTACAATTTATATGGGCATTTAAATATAAACTTACAAATATAAATTCGAAATGTGGTATAAAAATTTAATCACAGTATAGACATTTTTCTTTATTAATAAATATAAGGAACATAGTGAAATCGAATCAAGCAACGTAATATAAGTGATTTATTTTCATTTCAAATCCCTAAAACAAGATTATTTGGATGACGTGCTTATCCACTGGAAATGACGCGTTTCTTTCCTTTTATAATGCAGATAAATATAAAATCTAAATTATGAAGTGCTTCTACATTATAAAATGAGTCTATTGTTAAAAAAAGTATTACAAATTTACTTTTGAATGTAATTGGGCATATGAACAAAAAACCAAGCAAACAAAGAAAGGTGATACAAAATCCTTTAAATAAACCGTATATATTCGCCAAGCTTTACATATGTAAAGATCTTTATTTTATACAAAACTAAGTAATAATTTTCTGTACAGGTTCAATTGTACGGTATCTGTTACTTAATTTTTATATTTGATTTAAGATTACTAGAAATACTCTAGCCATTTGTTTATTGATTCAAAAAGTTTCTAAGAAATACTAAAAGCTACGTAAAGTTTTCTGCTTCAGATCCCAAGGGAATAAACAGTAAGTAAAGCGCCGAAAATAAGAAAAAATATATCGGGTAATTCGGAAGGCTGTGTTTTATTATAACTAAATCCAATATAAGAAGTAATCTATTAAACGAGGTATTACAGTTTTATTTTATATAATAAATTATTAATAAATTTGTGTCAATTATATCTTTTTGTAGAAATAATACCGTAAAATCATTACACACATAGAAAACTTTATGTTAATTATCTACCCCCTTCTCCTTAATACGTTATGTAACAGCACCAACAGTTGTTTTTATACAAAAAGAGTGTAAATATTTTTACCAATAAATGAAGCAGGTGTGGTAGAGGCGACTCGGATTGATTAAGTACAGCGGCAGAGTGATACAGCGTTGAAATGTCGGTTATTGATTAAGGGATGGAACCACGAATATGTATAACGACTATTTTGTGATAATTGTTCGTTCTTTTTCCTTACAGACAATATCTAATCATCTTTTAAATTAATCTACAAAATATTAATACAAACCGATGCAGGGCCGGCCCAGCATGTAATGGCGCTCGATGCACCTTACCCTTAGGTTTCCATGAAAAATAATGGAAGATGGTCGATGATTTGATAACTGATAATGCAAACTCTATTTTGTTCAATATATAAAGAAAAACACAGAATATATAACTCCGCCTGCGACATTCATGGGCGGATGTCGTTGCCGGTCCCAAGCCATGGTAAAGGAGAAGGGTTGGCGGAATGGGTTAACAATCCACCCATCTTAAAACTAATTAACCCCTTACCGCATTTTTTGCTATTTTTTACATCAAATTATTTTTTAATCTGATTCATTTGGTGCATAAATTACCATACATGGTCTAAATTAATTGTTTTGAGTACTATAGCGCCTTCTCTGGTAAGTACAGCGAAGTTTCATCAAAATTTGTAAGATGGCCGCTGTCGCCACGGTTGTTTAAAGCTTATTCAACTTTGGACAAGTTTTTTTAGTTTTTCTTATAGTGAAGTGAAGTTCGAAAAACATATCTACGGGTTCGTTAGGATACGAAAAAGGCGCATGTACAGGTAAAACCGTCGTATTTTCCATTTTTAATTCCATTTAAGCGAAAAATAGTGCTGTGCCATATATAGAACAATAAGTACTCTTTAAAAAATCGCAGAGGTTATATGTGGCACAGTATGTGTTGTTGTCAACGGTTTTTCTAGAAATGGACCCAAAAACATTAAATGGTTCAAAAAATGTCACTGTCGTGAATATTCCAGATAACAATGATCATGAATAGCTATCAGACGATGACAACCCGCCTGTTATATTGGCATCTGATTCAGAATATGATGGCGAAGATGCAGATTATGAAGTCAGTACTCCTGAAACAGATTTGCAAAATGCCGATAGTGAAGACGACAATATTCCTCTTCTTGCACTACAACGCACGCTAAACAAAAATAAGAATGAAAAGTAAAAATCGGCTATTTGGAAATCTGACAAACTGCTAACAGATGGTGATATAAAATTTCTTGGTCTAACTGATCTTCCTGCTGAACTGAAGAATACAAATTCTCCCTATGCATTTTTCAGATTTTTTTAACAAATAATATGATTAGCGACATTATACTATATTATACTCAGCTCAAAAAGACCTCAAAATCTGAACGAAAAAGAGCTTGAACAATCTGTCGTACAATCAGCCAGTGCCAGGAATTACTGGAATGTCGATATCGTTTAGTCTCAGAGGTGATGCCATGTAATAAATGGGAGGAAATAAAACGTTCCTTACATTTTTCTAACAATGATAACGCTATTCCAGCGGGCAATCCTGATCACGATAAACTTTTCAAAATCCGGACTTTACTCAACAAGTTACGGGAGTAGTTACTCAAAGCTCCAAAGGAAGAATATTTAGCTGTAGATGATCAAATCATTTCCACAAAAGCAATCTTTCTTTGAAGCAATAAAGCAATAAATGGGGCTACAAGGCATTTGTCCTAAGTGGTATTAGCGATTTTTCGTATGACTATGAAATTTTTGCCGGAGGTGAAATTAACACAGTGCCTAATAGTTTATCAGATTTAGGAATGAGTTCTAATGTAGTTCTTCGTCTTACAAAATTAGTACCAAGACATATGAATTATAAATTATTTTTACTGGCTATTTTATTATAACTGGTTCACTAACGTTGCCTTAAAAGTGTATCTAACCAAAGATAGTTTGCTGCCAGTTGGAGCAGTCAGGATAAATAGGGCACCAAACTGTAACATGCCGAGTCCGAACTGAAAAAAAAACGGTCGCCTTGGAATGGTAGAAAAGTAGTCACCATAGACGGAATCAAAAAACATTGTAAAAATTGTGTCTACGATGCTCGGAGTCTCCCACGGAAGAGATAACACGTTATTTCCAAAAAACACAATGTTCACATTATGGTACTATACCCCAGATCCGTAACAATTTATAATAGATATGTAAGGGGGGGGGGGGCGGGGAGTGGATCTTCTTGATTCTATGTTGGGATATTATAGAACCAAACTTAAATCGAAAAAATGGTGCATGCGAATTTTTCATCTAATAGATTTGATGCTTATCATATTTCAAACTTACAGTCGCTGAGTGCATGTGTAAATTCAATAACGTGGCGTTAACAAGAAAACGAAGATGTTCTAGTGGAGTGTTGGATGACTATTCACAGAACAAGGCAAAGAGAGGCCGATTATCAGATTTTCCCATAGAAAAAGTTCACACTGATGGATACAATCACTTTCCCACATGTTGTCATGAGAGACAAAGGTGCAAATATCCTTTCGGTGCCAAAAGTTTTATTAAGTGCGAAAAATGTAATGTTTTTCTTTTTTTACAGGTTTCACACAGAATAATTTAGATGTATTTTTTACTTCGAATCAAAAGCTTTTTAGACATTGTTTCATCACGCATTATGCCCAATAGGGTACACACACACAAAAATAACTTTTTATAAAAACTAAGAGAAAAATACGTTTTTAACAATTTTTATGTTATTCCCATATTTTATTTCGCCATGACAAGAAATAGAAAATTCACGGAGTAAGAGGTTATAGCTCCCAGAACCAATAATCAAGCCGTGGATATCGGACAGATCACACGCAAAAATGGCAATGCACGAATAAGGAAAAAACGATTATGGAAGACGAAAATGCTTCTTATAGGATGCAGTAATATATCTTGGA
This sequence comes from Vesta saturnalis, assembly GCA_036346205.1. Lineage (NCBI taxonomy): Eukaryota > Metazoa > Arthropoda > Insecta > Coleoptera > Lampyridae > Vesta > Vesta saturnalis. Next base: position 2,273,038 of record JARFJB010000618.1, on the reverse strand, counting down.
ATAGTAAGGACCAAGAGATCAGAATCGATCTGAATAAACATGAAATCGATATGTGCCCTATTTCAGAAACTAAAAAGATGAGGAAAGGAACGAACAAATTCCAGCACTGTGCATTAATTTACAGTGGAAAGGGAAAAAATGGACTCAAGCAGGAGTTGGCCCCCTGCTACATGAAAGATACGAACCACAGATAAACAACGTAGGGTATATTAGCGACAAACTATTACACATGACATTAAAATTTAACAATGGCATGATACACATCATCAGCGCTTTCGTACCAGACATCTATAAACCCAGAGAGGACAGAGTAATGATCAACAAAAGCTATTATAGGAAAAACCGAAACAAGACAAAACCTTCATAATGGGGGATTTAGACGCAAGAATCGGTAATGAAATTATTAATGGTATAAAACAATAAAATTCAATAAAAACGTTGTAGACGAAAACGCTGAAATGTTAATAGACACATGCGTCCAAAACCAACCCTGCATCAACAACACTTATTACCCACCTAAGCCTCCTAAGCTATCTAGTCAAACTCCAGAGCACAGCAGTTTGTGATTGACTACATTTTTACCAACAAAAATATACATCCTACACAAGTTTTTGATGTTAAAACACTAGACTCCGCTAACGTAGGAACTGATCATAACCATGTACTATGCAAGTTTCGATGCACTTTAAGCCGAAATAAAAAGAAGGAACCAGCATACTTAAAATTTAATATCGAATCGATAACATATAATAGTACAAAATACTTATACCAACAGAGGTTGAAAGATAAATCACCTTGAACCCAATTACAGAAAGGGATATTATCGAAGAATCATGGCAGAAAGTACATGACGATATCAACGTGCTTTCGAGGAAGCACTTTATCATGAAGCAATATACAGAACCACGGTTCACCGAAGAAGTAAAAACATTAGCAACACAAAAGGAGAGTATGCCAAATACACTCCAACACGAAACAATGTAAATTCCAGAATAACACAGATAAAAATGTATTTCTGAACAAAATTCTCTACAGATATGGAGCACGATTTGCACGGAGGGTAACGCAAGATACGGAACATGCTAATAAGTAGGAACAAACCGGTCAACGAGTATGTTCAGACAAATATCATTAAACCTAAAGAATGGATCGCATAATTAAAAACGTGTAGGGACCAACTGGAAATAATAATGATCAACCCATAAATAATAGACTGGAAAACTATAACAACGCGTATCCTAACCAGAATGAATTCCAACTTACCAAGTCAGAAGTGGACACAATGACCAAAAACGAAAAAACAGTAAATCAATCGATCAAATTTCAAACGAAAATGACCAAATATCGACCTATTGAATCCTTTATTATCTTTTCAAAAGATAATAACACAGGATATATACCTGAACTGTGGAAAACAAGCATCACCATTAAAATATTTAAAAAAAGGAATCAAGCAGGCTAAAAATACCGAAATATGCCTGTTAAGCCGAAGCCAGAGCTGAAACATTCAAAACATTATGACTACAACCGAGATGAAAATCCTCAGGTACATAGCAGGCCTCACCCTACACGACAGAGTAAGGAGCGAAAGGAACAGAGAAACTTTAAAAATTCAAGATGTGGTAAAATGGGTGAGATCACGACGGCGCAGCTAGAAAGACCATATCAATAGAATAGATAGAACAGACTAGCAAAAACTGCAAGAAAGGACAACCCCCAAAAACTATGGCATAAAAGTTGGACCTCAGCATACAAGCAATAAGAGGGAGAATTGGAAATAACATGATTAAGTACTAAAGAAGAAGAAGAAGAAGAAGACTAAGACAAATATATAACCGTTCTTGAGACATCGTAAAATGTAAATAATTTTTAATTTACCGGGCGCCCCTCAATAATCAGGACGCGCTTCATAATATTGCGTTGCAAAACCTGTTCAAATGGCTAGCGTTCAGAAGCCAGCGTTTCTCTGTTAACTTGTTCACTTGATCAGCTGCAGTAGGTGCGTTATAATAGTGTGCAGTGTTTAAAGTACAACGTAGCAGAATGCAGAATAATGTCTAAAAGAAAGCACGTAACTTGACGTTTGAAACAAAAGTCCAATATAAGGATCAAAACTGAAGCAGGCGAAAGTATTATACCTATTGCTTCTAATTATGGTGTTGGAAAATCCATAATTTCGGATACAGGTAAATATAAGTAAAATATAAAAGAATTGATTGGGCCTTCAGATTCTGGCCCTAAAAGCAGAAAAACTGTAAAATTAAGAATCCTTAAATTGAAAAACCACTATTTACGCGGTTTCTTCAGGAAAGAGCTCGTGGTATGTACACATCTAGTTATGCAGTATACATGCATATAATACGCGTAGCTTGGCTTTAGTGCGCGTGGTGATTACGTAATTTTTTGTTTTAGGAACCCTTTTATTGGTGAAAGCCAAACTCTTTCATCGCCAATTACTACATCAAAATGTATACTTCAAAGCGAGGTCTGAGTGGCTTCAAAAACTTAAAGACAGATGTGGTATAAAACAACGGAATATTTGCGGGGAATTGCTTTCTAGCAACGTTAATGCAACAGAACCGTTCAAAGTGAAACTAACACGAAAAATTTAATGTTAGAATCTCAAACTAGGTCAGACTTATAATGTCAATGAGAGTGCACTGTTTTGGAGAATTATACTCCGTAAAACGTTGGCTCGCGGTGACCAAAAATGTGTACCTGAGCAACAAATTAGTAAAGAGAGTATAACGTTTATGCCATGCACCAATGCTTTTAAAAATTCGGTTGTACCAGTTTGCTATAAAGGCCAAAGAAAAGGCTGGGTGGCAAAAGGTATTTTTTATGAATGGTTTCATAGAGAGCTTGTGACGTTAGTAAGAAGAAAGCTATCAAAATTAAATTTTGCCTTTAAATACTCTTCTAATTTTAGATGACCTTGCAGGGCATCTCGATGATTTCGTGATCGATGACAAACAAATTTCTGTTATGTATGTTGTACGCCCTTAAAGCAACCTATGGATCAGTATATGATCCAAGCCCGTAAATTCTATTATTGACAAAGGTTGTCTACAACAATCGTAGATTCAGAAACGGACATTCCTACAACATTAAAAAACAAGAATTTGGAAGATGTTATCTACTCACTAGATGAAGCAATAATTTAATGAATAAAATCATGGAGGGGGTTGCTACCTCAGGTTTCAGAGAAAATTTAAGTAAGAAGTAAGAAGAATTTGCAACTGAGTAAGAAGAATGCGCAGTAGGAAGAAACGAAACAGAGATTTTTTGACAGACAGCGAAAGTGAAGAAACTTCAAAAGAAGATCTAGCTACAGTGAAGATAAAATTTATTCAAATGTTGTGAAACACAGTGCATCGGTTTCATCCTTTAACACTTCGCAACAAAGCTATCGATAAAGAGACAAATTTAAAGGAGCAAAATTCTATTACAGATTTATTTTTTATTTTGTAAAACTACATGTATACATATTAGGTATGTAGGTACATACATATATGTACATATAATTGTTGTAGTTTATGTCATATAATTGTGTGTCAGAATTTATGTTCTATTTTTAAAACAAATTTTATTTGAACCTATAAATATGTGTCTAAATTTCTAATGCCGTGTAGTATTAATAATACGCAACCCATATGTCATGTATATATGTATTAAATTCCTGCACTTTTAATCTACTATCCAGTGATACGGGCAATTTCCTAATTGAGACACACCCCCTGTCTGTTGTACTATGTTTAAGTTCGGGAAGGACTTCGTCACTGGGTACAGGAACTGGCTGTGTTAATAAAATTCTCATCACAATTACCATGTTTGGAAAAGCAATTAGAGTTATAGTTCTTAGTAGTGGTAATTATTTTATTGTTTAACTACAACTTGGCGCGTAACAATAGAAATACAAAGGGGAGAATGCGAGTTGTAAAATAACTATTTTATTTTTTTAAGGTTACAAATTTTTGCTCAAGTAGCGTATTGTATTCCGTAACATTACAATAGCATCTAGTCTACCAACGCAAGTAATTAAACAAAAAGGTTCCACTACTCACGCCGACATAATAGTCATTAATAAAGATCACTAATAATTAGTAATAACAACTCAATCGCTTCATAAATTAGAACTAGTCGAAACATGCATAATGAACTAACGTAAATGTTGCATTTTATCCGTATCAGATAAGCAAAATTGCATATAAATTTGTTTACTTTAAAAAAGAATAAAGACCATATTTATACAGCGCGTCCCAAAATTAATTCCCTAGCCGCCGGGATTAGACTCTATGTCAAAGTTTCCAAAATTTTGGCAAAGCAATTTTTGAAATAGGTATCTAGTTAGAGCATCTCTACCGCCAAGGAAGAGAAGGCGACACCCTGATCATAAAACAATAAGTGCTGTTGAAGTTCGTCTGCTTGAAACTGGATATTTGGCTCCTAACGTGATTCATGCTGGTCGTCCTAGACAGCTAATCTGGTAACAGGAAGAGCAATTACTCCATGATATTGATTCATCTGTAAGTACCAGGATCTTGGAAACCAATCGTCGTAGTACTATTCACAGATTCATGCAAAAAGAAAATCTGTATTCACATCACTTACAACCGGTTCAAAAATTTCATCCTGGGGATAGTGAGTTATGCTTACTATTCTACAGATGGTTTTTAAATTGCTTAGATACCTTTTTAAGCAAGTAGTGTGTGGTAATGAGGCCCATTTTAATCAACAAAGATTGTTTAACCAGCACAACTTGCATAACTGGGATTACGAAAATGCACATCAAATTAGAGAATCACATAGCAAGTGCGCTGGTGTGTTAATGTGTAGATTGGTCTGTTGGGCAATGACATAATAGGACCACATATTCCTTTATTGCAACGTCAGACTATAGTGCATCAACATGATGGAGCGCCTGCTCATTATTCTCGAAGTGTTCGAGAGATATTAAATCGGCGATTTCCCGATAAATGGATCGGTCGCGGAGGACCTACTTGAGCTTTAACTCAAATTACAAACGAAACAGTAGGTCTTGTTGAAAACAATTTTCCACGTGGATTGCATGTATGTATAGAACAAAATCGCGAACATTTGCCTTTGTAAATTTAAGTATTTTAATTTTATTACGGGTATATGTCACTTGGTTTAAATTAATAAACTATTTTTACTTGGATATCTGAAAACACGATAGTAATTTTTAATGTAACCATAATTTCGTAAGGAGGAACTCTTCGAAATTTTGACATAAGTGGTTTTCGATTTATTTCTGGTCATATAGTATAATCCCGGAGGCTGGGCAGTTAATTTTGGGACACCCTGTATTGTGAAGCTTACACACTATATTAGACCAGTTTTACATTGCTTATTTATGTTAATAGCTAACCCATAAGTTACATCGTTGATTAATGGTTTCCGAATCAAGTAGTGATCCACCAATCACCATAGAATTCAACCACGAGGGATATTACCGAATCACGTCCCTCAACCGTACCCGAGAGGGGTATCACTAATATACATAAAGTATATTTACTTTATTAATTAACACTAATGTGGATAATTTTGCTACATTGTAATGTATGCTTGGTTAGTTAATCTTATTTACGTAATCGTACCATAAATAAATTGTAATCAAAAGCCAACTCTACCAATTTTGGACCTACACATAAGATTACCCGTGGTTGAATCCTTATAAACAACCCGTACAGCAATTAGGGATGGGCCCTTATCTACCATAGGGCAAAATAATCGTAAACGGAGTTTATGATATACAGATATGGTAATAGTTATACTCGATTGTCTATTTGAGAAAACGTTTAATTACTTAAATTATTATAATAAGCTTTTGTTATATTTAGAATTTACATCAGTTCTACATACATAAAGACAAAATTTACATCGATTGGGGCTTGAACCTTGATGGCGCAGTTGGTTAGCGCGGTACTCTAGCAAAGTACAGGTCGTAGGTTCAAATCTTACTCCAGGTAAACTTTTATTTATGTAAATAAAATTATTAATTTTATTAAATACATAAATAAAAGTTTACGTCTAGTAGGATTTATAATAATTTTATTCATGTATTTAATAAAATTAATAATAATTTTTAGTTTAATTACTTAGTTCGACAAAACAACTGAAACTCAGATAGTCGAACCATTGTTTTTCTTATCTCAAACCCTGTTAATTTAAACAATTCTAGTTTTCTTAGTTGTAAATCAATTTCTGTATTAACAAACAACATAAGTGATGGTTATTTTGAGGGGCATGCTTACTCTACCGCTTTTATTTAAATGGGTGTATCTCTAGTAGTGTATAAGGGCTGAAAATAATAAACTGGTATCATTTAACAACATCCAATAAAGTGGGTTTTCAGACTAACTGTTCTTAATGGCAAGAATGCCCTCACTACTATCAAGTTGATATTTGTTACTCACATATAACATAACTTTCATGTAATATGCGATACTACATGAGCAGCTTCAGTTTCGTTCTTTCCATCAATAGTTCGTGGTATTTTCCTCGTTTTTTTGGTTAGCAATCTCCTGTTAATGCGCATAGCACGATTATGTTTTCTACATTATTGAATTTATAGAATTAGCTACCCTGGATTTGGAAGTTTTCCATATAGCTGTTAGCCCTAACCTCTAAAGATTGTGTGAAAAATTTTCAATTTCCAAATGTCAGTTTATTACCAGTGTGGCCAACATACAAACATTCAATCTAACAATAATTCAATTTAGCAAATTGCAATTTATAAAATTGTTTTTAACAATCAGAAAAAATTGTATAAAACACACGTTTCATAATGTGTATTACCGTGCTGGTGCTTGGGAACACTGGACGATTCGCGCCCGTTTTACAAACTTACACTAGGCCGGTAATACTAACATTATGATACTTGTATTTTAATATACTATAAATAGACGCGTTTATCGTCTTTTCTTTTAATTACGCATGAAAACTAGTCGTTGCTAAGTAATCACCAATTCATAACATAACAGGATTAATCATTATCTAATATGGCAGCGGAGGTAACGTGTGCCTCTACAATTGCTCGAATACCTTCTAACCTACGTATACATGTAGGTATAGAAGGCTGTGTAATCGACTTTTTTTTCACTATCGCTAAATCCACTTATTAGTTTTTGGCCAGGATTGGCCATGATGTCTGGCTGTTTGTGAGTGTGTGTGTGTGTGTGTGCGTGCGTGCGTGCGTGCGTCCTTGCGTGCGCGCGCGTGCGTGCGTGTATGCAATGCAAGGCCTTAGTATTACCTATTTAAAAAAAAAACTTTACAGAACTTAATAATAAATCATATTTTGGATTTTGGATAAATAATCACATGTGTTATAATTTAGAAAAATGTACTTGTGCATCATTTCCACAGAATGTCATTAAGATTTTCATATTTCTCATTGCCAATTGCAAGTAGCCTTAAAACAGTCGTTGTTTTTTTTTGTTACTAATCAGTTTTATTAATAACTTACCTTCATAGGATTGTCAGGTTATATAAATTCGTCCGATTCCTAACCTTGGCAGTTTTGCTGTTGGATATGTAGTACCTTAGACTTCCCAGCATCCTTTGTACGGTTCTCGAAAATAAACCACACGAGGGTGATCTCTACTCACTTTATACTCATTGATAGTTCATAATGGACACAGTGAATCCAATCAGTTGGAAGGTCTGCTTTGCATTTCTGGTTTATAAGGCCCACATTATTAGTACGTTCAAGATAAGAATGACCCGCATGGGGAATGTAACTTTTACTATATCAAATCGTTTCTCTTGGTGAACAATATTATGTAAAAGGCTACAAACGTAAAATTGTTGTTTTTCCCCACGCATAAGTAGCAGAAAATTTCGAGACGTTTGTCTTTGAAACTTAAACGATTATAAACAAAATAATGCAACATGAAACAAACATCATCTGCACCTTCCTTAGCAACTGTTTCCTGAACCATGAAGAAGAATACTCTGCATTTGAGGGTACATGAATATTGAATGCAAAAATTGAAAGTTGCCTCTTGTAATAGATTTGTGTTAATTTCAAATACTCTGGCGCCCTTCCCGGTTTATGTCAACCCCTATTGTGACTTACGTATGATAATCTATCCTAAAGTACGCAAAATTAGGTTAATAATACACCCACCCCAACCACTGGAACAACACAACAACAGTAAGAATATTCGTGTTAAACTAACATGTAGAAATTGAGTTAGTACTATGGAACTCTACTTCACAAATTCTTATTACACGATCGTCCAACAGTTGTAATGTATCCCACGAATTGGGTTACGGTCCGTAAATCTTAATGTCTTCCAGAACTGAGATTAAACAGAAATTCAAGTCTCTACTTATTCATTTCCATGACAGAATTAAGACAGTGTTAATAATACCCGTACCAAGTCATGTAAAATAATTTTTTTTACTACACCCTTCGCACATATTGTATTGTCAGTACTGGTACATCTCCTAGATAATGGGTCAATTTAAATTGACTAAAAAGTACTATAATTTTCCCTTGTTTGATTTTATAATATAATTATAAAAATCTGTAATTGAAATTAATTTTTGAGCATTTTATAACCCCCAATATGACGAAACTATAGACAATTCTAAATTAAATTAATATTTTTAATGCAAAATTATTTTTTTGGATTATGGTTGTTATTCTTTGTTTTTAATTCGACAAGCTCACAAGGCTTACTAAATGACTAATTTTTGCCGTAAATTAGTAACTCAATTATTCAAAATAAAAAGAATAATCCTAATGCAAAACTATACCGTAATCTAGTATTTGTTTAATAATCAATAGAAATCAAAATAAAAATAGGCTTATAAATGTTATTTTTATATAAAAAAATAACGCAGAAATCATATGTTACATTAAAACTGTTAGTCTACTTCTATTTGCTCTACCGGTGATACAGTAAGCTTTGGTAACGAAATTATCCATTTACTTGTACTTGAACGTTTTAGATATAATTGAAATTACAAACTTTAGCGTTATAGTCGTAACATGTATTTCCGTTTGAGTAAGTGCCTTTTAGAGTAAACTGACAGTCTTTATAACAATATTACAACCTAAATCAAATAGATAATTTTATTTACATCGCATATTACACTAAAATATATCATTTATTGGATTGACAAAGTAGTGAAATGTTTAATATTTGTAAAATTACAAGGGCCTTAGCATTAGTTTTGTTGTATTTGTAGGGACACTTATAGGTTTAAAAACAGTAATCGGGGTTACTGTTAAGTACAATATAGATATATATATATATATATATATATATATATATATATATACACATACTGTGCGGCTCACAGAAGTCCCCCCTACAATATTTTCTGTACCGTTTACGAAAAAAATTGGAAATTTGCCGCACAAAAATTATACTAAAAATAGTATGTTTTGGTGAATTTGTCATGTCAGTAAAGTCCAATATGGCGGCTGGGCGCCATATTGAATTTTTTTATGGAAAAAGAGGTTGTGCGGTACATCAAATGAAAGCCCTTAACGAATACTAACTAATCCCCAAGTTTCACTTTTTTAATATTGCCAAAAACAAAATGGCGCCGGATTAAACTTTAAACGACCGGTAAAAAACAAACAAAAAGTGACCACAGCTCCTATACTATTACTTTGCGAATGTAAGTTTTGTCAAAATTAAATTTTCAATCCAGTCACCTGGTGTTAAACAAAAGAAAACTTGTAAACAAATTGTATAGACGTCAGTTTTTTAGAATAATTGTTTTAGTGACATTTAAATAAATATTTTTGTTCTTATATCTGCTTTTGGCAAATCAGAACAATGAAAATGGTTAATTTTCGGCATATGCAAAAAAAAGTAGAGGCTATTCTCGTTTATGGTGTAAGTCGAAATTATCATGAAGCAGTCAGAGTACTTAATGAAGGGTTTCCTAATCGCCCTATCTGTAGGAAGTATCTGCGAGAATTGATAAATAAATTTTATAGGACTGGCTCTATAAATAATGAAAAACCTCCTGGCCATGTGCGCATTCCTGAAGACACATAATTGCCGAAATGGTTGTAAATCCCACAACATCTTGCGGATACTTGTAACAAATTTTTTAAATTGTATTTAGACAACTTCGCTCATTTTTGTGTCATGTGAATTGCATACCTTGTTGGTTGAAAAGTATGCGTTTAGATATTTTAAAGTGAAGGTTGTTCTCGTATTTCGTTTTGCACATTGAGTTCTGCGCAGACATGATTTTGAGGTCGTTGTTGTTACGATAATGAAAGCAAAAAGCGTCCATTTTTGGTCTTGAATATTTTTATCAAAAGTGTCGTAAATTTAGGGTAAGACCTAATTAACCTTTGTCTATTATATTTATCCTTTTTAGGCACTTTGGTTTTACTTTTATTTTTACTTTTGTTTCACTTTTATTTTACTTTTATTTTTACTTTTATTACGTTAAATTTTCATTGTATTATTACGTTTCAATTTAACGAGGTTGACGCAATACAAGTTTGTTGCTATGCAGAAAATTATAAATAAATGGTACATTAACCCATTTAAATCAACCAAGTTTGGCTGTTTGTAAATGAATTTAGTTATTTGGGATCAACGAATATCAAAACTCTCTGTTATATTTCCATTTCAAGATTAATTGCACAACCAACTTTGAAAGCGTGGCTTCGTCAGCTTGTTGTTATCCGTAATAGTATACCAGTGACAACCAAAATTTAAAAGTACTACAGGTATTTCATTTCTAATCATTAGTTCATAAGGTATTTTTAAGTTAATTTACTAACATTGGTATTTAGATTTTCTACATTATAACTGAAGTTAAAGATTTGTATAGTAAACCGTATTGTTTTCAATTTTACATCTATTACATTTACGGTTTACTTGTTTTCCATAAAATAAGTTGGCGTCCGAGGTATTTCAATAGTTATTTGCAGGTTGAAGTTACATCTTTTTTGTAAAGCGAACATATCTAACCACACATACACATTTTCTAATTAAACCAAATCAAATTTTAAGAACATGGACCGTTTAATCGCTGGCTGAGCTAAAGACACAAAATCTTCTATTTATTATTAGGAGTATAAGTAATATTAGGGGTGGAATTATTATTAACAACAACCTGCTACACCTAATTATTATATTTTTTATTTCAAACTTCTGCGACAGTGAAAAGCGTATTGAGAAAAAATGAATTCCATCCTTATAAAATTCAAATGTTGCATTAATTGACCGAAGATGAACCTGATAGAAGAGTACAATTTTGCGAAATAATGACCGTCAACTTAGAAAGACACCCAACTTACCTACATAATATTTGTTTTAGTGACGAGTGTACTTTTTCTTGAATGGAAATGTTTATAGACAAAACGTTCGGTATTGGAGTGATACGAATCCGCATGTATTCGGGAAACTGCACCCAATACCCCAAAAATAAACGTTTGGGCTGGAATACTGGGAAACCACATTGTAGGTCCCTCGTTTAATGGCGAAAATCTAACAGGACAGATCTATTTAAATATGCTGGAAACTACGATCGTTCAAATTGTTCAAATATCAGAAGATAACGCTTATGAATTTGATACGGATGTTTTCAACAAGATGGTGCCCTGCCCACTATTGCAGACCAATAAGGGATATCTAGATCAAGAGTACCACGATCGTTGGATAGGACGCCGAGGTCCAATCGAGTGGCCTGCTTGATCACCCGACTTATCACCGTTAAATGGTATGCATAAAAAATTAAAACTAATTAAGACAAAAGACGCAATTATGTAGTTTAAAATACGAAATTATAAAATTAAAGTTTTCAAACGTTACTGTAAAATCTAAATACAGACAAATAAAAATAAAATTACAATAAATATTAAAAAAAACCGTTTTGAAACAAACAGTACCCCAATATATTATAAAAACCTCTTCTAATGTTAGCCAATTGTGTTACGGCAATTAACCGGCACTCGTTTTCTATTGCCTTCCTCAAATAATTGATATTTGGGTGGCGCCTTTTATAAGTTTTGCTCTGAAGGTGTCCCCACAGGAAGAAATCGCAAGTGCTAAATCAGGAGATTTGGCAGGCCAATTTATAACACCACCTCTACCTATCCAACCATTTGGAAGCGAATCATTTAAAATGCCTAATATCTAAACCGAACTGTGCAGGACAGCCGTCTTGTTGAAACCAGATCTCCTGATTTCTTCTAACACAGGCCCAACTTTGGTTACTAATAATTCTAAATAAGTTTTGAATTTAAATTTTCTTCGATTTCAAACCGATCAGTAATGTTTTGTTAAAAATCCCAGCCCAGAAATTAATTTTTGAGGAGACGGAGACTGAGTTCGCGTACTAATATTCACTCGAGGATTTTTTGGGCCCAATAGCGAATGTTTTGAACATTTGGTTCGCTATTGAGTCTAAAAGTACACTCGTCTCTAAAACAAAGTGTAGACAAAAGTAACGATCAACATTAGCGCCCTACAGCATTTCTTCACAGAATACACTTCTGCGCTCCCCGTCAAAATGGAGTACCTCTTGAAGACACTGGGCCATGTAGGTGGTATTTGTGCTTCCTAAATATGTCCCATATCTGTGTTTTAGATAAAGCTACTTCAACAGTCAATTCATCTTAAACTAATTGTCGGGTCCAAGTTTACCGTCGCAAAACACGTTCTTCGATGTGATCACTATTTCTATTTGTTGATTTCCTGCGATATAATTCTTTTAATTTTAGTATTTTAACGACAAGATAATGTTATTTACTACCCATAGATTCTGATTCGACAGAAATATTTCCATATCTTCCAAATTTCTGCACATAATGGTGAATGGTACTTAACGACGGTATAGGGCTTGTATCCCGATAGGGCAGATGGTTAGCGCAGTACTTTTGCAAACTACAGGTCGTAGGTTCAAATCCTATTCGAGGTAAACTTTTTCTTATGGGGTTATCTAAAACAAAAGGTGGATTCCACAGAAGTCGAATCGATCGCGGAATTACGAGAAAGAATTACCAACATTTGCCAAAATATTAACTTGGGTATGTTCCGTAATGTGCGAGCAGAAATTAATGCTAGACTTTGCCATTGCCTATTAGTAGAGGGTAATCACTTTGACCACCTCATAAATTAAAAAGTAGATCAGTGTCCAGAAATGTCTTTTTTCGTATAATACAGGTTTTTCATCAAACCTTTGTTTTGTAACATTTGTGGTTAGAACTTTTGAAATTTTCCCTCGAGTGATTGAAACAAACATTGACTTCTCTTAAAAAAAATGTAAATTAGTTTCCATACCTACTATTTCTAGTGTTTTATGAGTATTGCCATTCGCTTATTTTTGTATTCGAATTCACCTTATAATAACACTTAATACTAATAATAATAATTTTAAAATAAAGATTTTAATTTTTTTATTTAAAAAAATTCAAGAAAATCATGGGCCGAGCGTTAAGTTTTAATCCGCCGCCATTTTATTTTCGGCAAAATAAAAAAAGAGAAACTTGGGAATTAGTTAGTGTTCTTTAAGGGCTTTCATTTGATGTACCGCACAACCCCTTTTTCCATAAAAAAATTCAATATACAGAAATTCGAAAGAACAGGAAATATTGCATCAAATTGCAGATGCAATAGGATTAATAACGATCATGGTGTTGATATGGAATTGGATAGTGCGATAAACGTTGTAACAAGAGTTATCGAAAACCCGAATACAAGTTTACGGCAATTGGGGCAACAATTTGGCATGCACTATACAAACGCTCTAAAAATTTTACGAAAAGCAAAATTCCATTCTTACAAGTTTCAACCTCATCAAGAACTATTACCAAGAGATATGGAAAATAGAAGTGAGATTTGCTTTGAAATGGTAGAACGAATAAATGCTGACCGAAATTTATTAAGCTGCATATGTTTCACGGATGAATGTACGTTGACATTAAATAATGAACCTAATGTTCAAAATTGTCGAACATGGGCCACTGAAAATCCTTATAATATGGTGACGACAAGAACTCAATACCCTCGTAAGGTAAATGTGTAGATTGGAATTTTTGGTCATCAAATTATCGGTCCCTTTTTTATTGACGGTAATTTAACAGGTGAAATTTTTTTGCAACTTCTCCAAAATCAGATAATACCAGCACTCATGGAGGCCGCAACGGCGAGAAATGTTCAAGCCTGGTTTCAAATGGATGGTTGTCCTGCGCACAATTGTCGCAGGGTTCGAGAATTTTTAAACAATCGATTTAATAATAGAGTGATTGGTCCAAATTGTGAAATAAAATGGGCAGCTCGATCACTAGATCTATCGCCGAATGACTTTTCCCTTTGGGGACACTTAAAATCTAAAATTTATGATGGCCATACATTTATAAATACAGAAGAATTAAAGAATCGTATCAATATCGAGTGTGATCGTATATCACCATACTAGTTAGCAAATGTCAGACGAGAATTCTACGATCGTTTAGGATATTGCCTGGCAGTCAATGGTGGAATATTTAAACATTTAATTCGTAAATAGGTTTATTATCATTTTCATCGAATAATGTTTTTCAAAACTAATAAATTCATTTTAAAGCGTTGTTTTATTTTTGACAACGAAATAGATATTTCAAAATTGCATGGCAATGTGATTTTTGAAAATAAATAACTTTTCGTTTTAATTATTGATTTTGTAATAAATATTTATGCAATAACTTGTAAAGCATAAAAATATGATATCTTATTTTATTTTCAATAGTGGGACCAATTTTCAAAAGCTTAAAATAATATGGAGAGCCAATAATTAGCAATTTAATATTTTACATGTAAATCCCTATGGTGCGCTTGACGAGTCACCAGCCGGTGTATATATATATATATATATATATATATATATATATATATATATATATATATATATATATATATGTATATCTATTTTTATAATAATGTGATTTCTAGTTCCAGTGACATACAATAAATAGCCAAGAAGAAAATATTAAAGAAAAAACCGTTTTGAAACAAACAGTACCCCAATATATTATAAAAACCTCTTGTAATGTTAGCCAATTGTGTTGCGGCAATTAACAGGCACTCGTTTTTTATTGCCTTCCTTAAAGAATTGATATTTGGGTGGCGCCTTTTATAAATTTTGCTGTGAAGAAATCGCAAGGGGCTAAATCAGGAGGTCTGGCAGGCCAATTTATAACACCACCTCTATCTATCCAACCATTTGGAAACGAATAATTTAAAAATGTCTAATATCTAAACCAAACTGTGCAGGACAGCCGTCTTGTTGGAACCAGATCTGATTTCTTCTAATACAGGCCCAACTTTGGTTACTAATAATTCTAAATAGGTTTCTGAATTTAAATTTTCTTCGATTTCAAACCGATCAATAATGTTTTTGTTAAAAATCCCAGCCCAGATATTAATTTTTGGAGGAGACTGAGACTGAGTTCGCGTACTAATATTCACTCGACGATTTTCTTGGGCCCAATAGCGAGTGTTTTAAACATTTGGTTCACTATTGAGGGTAAAAGTACACTCGTCTCTAAAACAAAGTGTAGACAAAAAGTAACGATCAACATTAGCGCCCTACAGCATTTCTTCACAGAAAACACTTCTGCGCTCCCCGTCAAAATGGAGCACCTCTTGATGACACTGGGCCTTGTAGGGGTGATATTTGTGCTTCCTAAGTATGTCCCATATCTGTGTTTTAGATAAACCTACTTCAACAGTAATTCATCTTAAACTAATTGTCGGGTCCAAGTTTACCGTCGCCAAAACACGTTCTTCGATGTGATCAACTAATTCTATTTGTTGAATTCCTGCGATATAATTACTTTTAATTTTAGTATTTTGACGACAAAATAATGTTATTTACTACTCATAGATTCTGATTCGACAGAAATATTTCCATATCTTCCAAATTTTTGCACATAATGGTGCATGGTACTTAACGACGGTATAGGGGCTTGTATCTCGATAGGGCAGATGGTTAGCGCGGTACTCTTGCAAAGTACAGGTCGTAGGTTCAAATCCTATTCGAGGTAAACTTTTTATTTATGTATTTAAGAGTGTATGTAAGAGATACAGAGACGATTAAATTAGAAAAAAGTTGCGCAGTCAGGGGTCAAGAACGTTCAGCTTACTTCCGGAGATATCGAAAGAAACCTAAATTTTGGGATTTTGTTTTTATTTTCTTCTGAAGCTATTTGAAGAGATATAAAAAAATAAACGGCACTTTCTTATTGCCACTTTTTTTGGTCTTTAAAATGGCATCCACAGATTTTAGTACAACGTTTCGTTTCCAAGAACCAACATCAACTTTATTTTTTATATGGTCGGCAAACAAGTACACCCTGTATTATATAGCATTTGTTATCACGAATCTAGCGATATGCGACGCAATATGCTTTCAAGAGATTTTATGTAAAAAAATGCGTTTTAATGAATTTAAAGCTTTATTGCTATGTAGTATGTCTAATTCATGGCAACGGAAAAATTAAGACGATTGTCAAATCTGACAGAATCCATTTCAATGAAATAATCAGTTGTATCACTTTTGTTGTACTTTTTAAAGTCGTTTAGTATTATTTATAATCGAAGAAGGAATTTTTACGATATGCTGTCCTGTTACCTTTTATGTCATAGAAATTGTGTGGAAGCCAAACGCATGTATTTCAGCAAGTACCCAGAACGGGAACAACCAGAGATCTCCAACTTTAGACGTTTAGTGTCTAATCTAAAAGCATACGGTTCATTTAAAAAACATGTGATCTCCCGGAAAAAAAATTCAAATGCTGAAAAGCAATATCATTTTTTGCAACCAATTGTTGAAAATCCAGAATCATTCACCAGAAGAATCGAAAATCAGACCAGTGTAGCGAAATGTACTGTTCATTATATTTTAAGTAAGAACCACTTTAAACCTTACAAATTTCGAATATGTCAAGGACTAAGGCCAGGTAATGATGTACGACGTAGTCATTATTGCGAGTGGTATACCAGGATGTGCGAGCACAACGTGAAATTTCCCTATAAAATTATTTGGACAGATGAGAGCATGATAACCAGAAAAGGTATTTTCAACAGGCACAACACACATTACTGGTCACAAAAATCCATGTATGAACAGAATATCCAGAGATCAACATCGCTTCGGATTCAATATTTGGTGTGGGATTTTTGATACACGTATCATAGGCGTTTATCCACCATTATACTCTGAATTCAGAGCGTTACATGGACCTTCTACGAAAAGAATTGTAAGATGCATTAGATGATATACGATTAGCTGTTGTACATGAGTGCTGGTTTCAGCAAGACGGTGCACCAGCACAGCACTCCAGAGGTAATCAACAATATTTATCTGAGCGATTTCCTAGTAGTTACAGTGAAACATACTGGCTTGCAAGATCACCAGATTTCACGCCTTTGGGCTTCTTTTTAGGGTTAAATTAAGAGTGAGGTATTTAAAGAATGTTTTGAAACCGAGGAACCCTTACTTCAGTCAGTTCAAGCAGCTTTTAATAAAATTTTCTCTGAAATGTTAAGTGGGGTGTTAGATACTACAGTTAGACGGGCATACTTATATCTAGAAAATGGGGCTAATTTATTTATTTATTGTATTGGTAAACCATGTCTTTAATATGTTTAACGTTTTCTCTAGATTTGTTTAGTTACTGTTTTGATTAAGACTTGTTTAATATAATCTTAAGCTTGATGAGATAAAAGTGATTTGAACTCTTATTTTGAAATATTATCATTTCTAATTATTAATTTTATGTTTCCATATTTAAAATGTATCTCTACAGAAGCAAATGTTACGAATTATTTTTGTGGCTATCTGTTGCTCCAGGCAATTAATGCTTGGTATTTTTTTGTGAAACTTCGTCTTCGTTTTTCCGTTGCCATGAGTTCCATTACATTTCATTTCCACTACATAGCAATAAAGTTCTCAATTTATTAAAACGCCTTTTTTTGCATACAATCATGCGAAAGCATATTATGTCGCATATCGCTGGATTGGTGATGACAAATGCTGTCTAATACAGGGTGTACTTTTTTTGCCGACCACATAAAAAAATAAAGTTGATGTTGGTTTCTTAGAAACGAAACGTTTCACCAAAAATCTCTGAACTCCATTTTAAAGACCAAGAAAAAATTTGCGGATATTTCTCGCAAAATGCGCACCAATCACATGTTTCTTTGTTTGACAACTTCGTATAAAAATCTAAAACTTACGGTATAATAGGGAAAAAACATAATTAGGTTAGGTACAAAAAACTACACTAACCTAACATAAATAGATTAGGCAAACAAAACTACTGTAACCTAACAAAAAAAAAGTGTACGAGCCCGGAATCGAACCTACCTCAACCGCGTGTCCGGAATGCAATTTACCACGAGACCAACAGCGCTTCCTCAGTTTGATGTTGAAACTGTTATGTTACTACAAATTCAAAGCTATATCCTATTGGTCCGCATTTTTCGAGTAGTAACCGCAAAGAAGAAAAGTGGCAGTGAGAAAATGCCGTTTACTTTTTTAAATCTCTTCAAATAGCTTCAGAAAAAAATAAAAACAAAATCCTAAAATTTACGTTTCTTTCGAATATCTCCGAAAGTAAGTTGAAGTTAGTTATCTTATTCAAGCAACTTTTTCCAGTAATCGCATTCGTATTCGAATACAATTTAAAATTATTCGTACTCTAACAACTACTTTTCTCAGTATTCGGTATTCTGTATTCTAACTTGTCTTAACTTCTCATAAATTGATTTAGTCTTGATGCCTAACAGTGTCTTCCAGTTTTCAGCGGCTGTAGGTCTGACTGACTCACCACCTTTAGTGTTTGAAATGTAAAGAGTGAAGGTAGGGTCCAAAATTAAAGTTTAAGGTAAGTTCTATATTTCAAAGCAATGCTTATTTTATTAATTTTAAAAATGTTATAGAGAAACTGTGCATTCTGTTTAATTACTATTGCCAGTTATCATTTTCGCAGCTCATTAAATTTTGCATGATTGTATCAATATACAGAGTAGTACTTAATGATATGCTAATATTAAGGGTGGGATTTTTAGGTGCATTTTAAGGAAACAAATACATGAAATATGAACGAAGTTCTGCTCTCCAGTAATATTTTAATTTTAATTGTTGGTGACTTCAATATTCCTCGTCTAAGTATGAACGACAATAATTGTCAATTAGTCAACGAATTTAACAATTTTATACAATTATTAAATCTAAAGCAATTTAACTATGTATTGAATTCTTCAAATACGATACTTGATTTAGTTATTTTTAGTGCTGGTAATGATGTTGTAGTGGTGAAAGATGACAACTCCCTAGTCAAAGAAGATCCATATCATCCATTTCTAGGTATAAATGTAAAAATACCAAGTCAAATTAGTATGGTCGGACTAAATAGTAATTATAAAAAATTTAACATTAGAAAAGCTGATTTCGTTTCAATTTATAGAAAGTTGGGAACAATAGATTGGAAAATTTGTATGACAAACAAGGATCCTACCTATAATCTAAACGAATTTTATCAAATATTAGAAGCAATTTTCAATGAATTTGTTCCAAGAAATAGAAGTTCAAATAAATATCCAGTTTGGTTCACTAAATCAATTATTGATAATATTAAAAAGAAAAACCACTCTAGAAAAATATACCTAAAAACTAAACTTGAAAGCAATAATACAAAATACAAAACTTTTCGTCAATTAGTGAAAACTGAAATTAAAACAGCTTATAGTAAATACATACACAATTGCAATGTGAACATTGCAGATAATCCTAAATTATTCTGGTCGTTTGTTAATTGAAAAAAAGGATGTAGTTGTATTCCATCACAGATGAGCTTTAATGAAGAACGTATTACTAGTGGCCAAGCGATTGCTGATGCATTTAGCGAATATTTTCGCTCTGTGTACATTGAGGAAAATGTATCCGATACTACTGCTTTTGATGAGTATTACTCACACGGTACGTTTATCAACAATTGTGCTAGTAATTTAACTACTGTGACTGTTACTGATGTTATTAATGTAGCTAAGGAAATTAAAAATACGGCGGCAGGGCCGGATACTATACCGCCGTATATCTATAAGGGTTACATAGAATTTCTGGCTCCACCTTTGGCTCATATTTATAACCAGTGTATAACTAAATGTGTATTTCCTGCTCAATGGAAGCAATCCAAAATCACACCGCTGCACAAGAGTGGAAATCCCTCAATTATAAAAAACTACAGACCGATATCAATTCTTAGTGTGCCCGCAAAAATGTTTGAAAAACTCATGTACCAGCATATACAGGGTGTTAATACTAAGTGGTTACACCTGAAAATGGCAGTTAGATCTGATTAAAATAAACAACTTTTTTTAGTTCCAATTTTTGATTTTGTACCCCGGTTCGAAGTTATAGCTCTTCGTTTGTTTTTCGAAAAATAGTCACAACTTCTTTATTTTAAGGACTATTAATAAAAAATAAAAAGTTTCTGAATTAGCTTTCGATTCTCTAGAACATTTGTATTTACAACTATTTTCTATTTTTTCAAATAACAAAATGGTGACCGATCAAAAATTTCAAACCAAGATATTTTGATAACCACTCGATCGATTTTTGAAAGTAAAACATTTATAAAATCGTTAAATTATCTACTACAGTATTTGCTTAGAAAAAATTTATTAATTAATTACAAAAAAAAATTTATTCAGTTAAGTACTAGTATTACGCTCACAACTATTAACAAACTAAAAAACATTTAAAACGAAGTAACTTTCTGACATTAAATACTATAGAAACAAAAGAAGTTCGGATGTGAAAAATGCACTATAATAAATTTTCAAAGTGGCTGCCATTCGCAGCAATGCACGCTCGGCAGCGTATTTAACGTTGGTAGAAACTTTCGCAAGGACTCCTGGCCTTTCTTTGATATCTTCTGCTGCAGCCACGATTCTAGCCACTAGTTCTAGCTCTGTATTCACTGGTGTCTCATACACCAAGGTCTTCATCTTACCCCAGAAGAAATAGTCTAATGGTGTTAAGTCGGGGCTTCGGGCTGGCCATGCAATAGGAGCTCTCCTTCCAATCCACTTATTTGTATATTCGCGGTTTAGAAATGCGGTGATTTCTCGCGTTGTATGAGCCGGAGCCCCATCATGCTGAAACCAAAGTTTCCGTCTAATGTCTAATGGCAAGTCATCAATAAGTTCCGGTAACACACTATCCAAGAAAGTCAAATAATTTTCTCCATTCAACCGGTTTGGGAGAATGTAGGGCCCAATTACATGCTCCCCTACGATTCCGGCCCATACATTGACTGCAAAACGTTGATATGCACGAGTAAATATTGCTTGGGGATTTTCGTCAGCCCACAAGTGATTATTTTTAGAGTTAAATACACCGTTCCTTGTGAAGCAAGCTTCATCAGTGAACAGAATAAATCTTTTAAACTCCCTTTGAAGATTACAATGCTGAAGAAGCCAACGACAGAACATCAGTCTTGGATGAAAAGTCCTCAGGTCCCAAAGCTTGCACTTTCTGTCTAGAGTATGGATGAAGTTCTTTCAGAACTTGCCAAACAGACACATGGTTTACATTTAATGTATTCGCTATTACCCTTGTGTTTGTCGATGGATCATCCTCAACAATATTAAGTACAGCCTCTTCAAATGCAGGTGTTCGACGTAATCTATTGGAATTTCCACCAATTGTTGGGTAAAACCTACCGGTCTCAGATAATCGTCTACAAATTTTTCTAAAAAGTTGACTACTTGGTTGTCGACGATCTCATCAGATATATTCGTCGAGCTTCGTTTGCATTATGCCTTGCTTCCCCAAAAACCAAAAGCATGTCAAGCAGTTCATCGTTTCGATAATAATTCATTATCACATAAAATACAGACACGACTTTAGAATATGTAATTTTATAACTCACAAACAATATCACATCCTTCAGTTTGAAGTGCGAATATCTTGGTTCACTTGTTCTAATCTTGTTTATTGTATAAGGCTCCTTTGATGCAGATGTTTTTTAGTTTGTTAATATGTAGTGTGCATGAGTAACGACACTAACTAAATAATCTTTTTTTTTAAACAATTGAATAAACTTTTCTAGGCAAATACTGTAGTAGATAATTTAACGATTTTATAAATGTTTTACTTTCAAAAATCGATCGAGTGGTTATCAAAATATCTTGGTTTGAAATTTTTGATCGGTCGCCATTTTGTTATTTGAAAAAATAGAAAATAGTTGTAAATACAAATGTTCTAGAGAATCGAAAGCTAACTCAGAAACTTTTTATTTTTTATTAATAGTCCTTAAAATAAAGAAGTTGTGACTATTTTTCGAAAAACAAACGAAGAGCTATAACTTCGAACCGGGGTACAAAATCAAAAATTGGAACTAAAAAAAGTTGTTTATTTTAATGAGATCTAACTGCAATTTTCGGGTGTAACCACTTAGTATTAACACCCTGTATATAACCATGTAAAAAATTTAATCTCTCCAAGACAGCATGGATTCATACCAAATAGGTCGACAGTAACTAATCTGTCTTGTATTACACAATACCTATCTGAAAAGATTGATTTATCGCTGCAAGTGGATGTCATCTATACAGATCTATCCAAAGCTTTTGATAGAATTAATCATGTACTCTTAATTAAGAAGCTAAATGATATGTACGGCTTTTCAGTGAATTTATGTTCCTTGTTAACAGATTATTTAAGTGGCAGATATAATTATGTGTCTGGCAATAACTATAAATCGCGAAAGTTTCTTGCTACATCAGGGGTACCTCAAGGTAGCAATCTAGGCCCATTACTTTTTCTTTTATATTTCAATGACATTGTGAATTGCTTAACTTTCTCAGAAGCTCTACTTTATGCAGATGACCTAAAAATATTTAAAGTTGTTAGTGATTTACATACTGCCAATGAACTTCAAGAAGATCTGAATAGCATAATGAACTGGTGTGTCATAAATAAAATGAACTTAAACGTGGACAAATGTTATGTTGTGTCGTATAACAGAAAAGTGACTCAGACTAAAACTTTGTACATACTAAGTAATTCGTTATTGTTAGATAAACACTGCATTTGTGACTTAGGCGTATGGTTCGATAATAAGTTAAGTTTTTCGGACCATGTTGTAAATGTTCTAAATAGTGCTAGCAAATCATTGGGATTCATAATTAGATGTACCAAAGAATTCTCATCAACAACAGCATTTACAGTTTTGTTCAATTGCTATATAAGATCGAAGCTGGAGTACGCTATCGTAGTTTGGTATCCCCTTTATAATAAATATAAACCTACGTTGGAAAGTGTTCGCTACAAGTTCTTAAATTAAAATATTACCGTGAAAATGGTATATATCTCCTTCATCAGCATAGCTATCTAAATGATCATTATAAAGAAATTCCTACGATTGAACAGAGGAAAACAATTATAATTCTTTGTTACTTGCAAAAATTAATGTTAGGTAAAGTAGATAACCCGTATATACTACAAAAATAGGAATAAAACACCTCGAATCAATAGCAGAATAAAAAGTTATTTCTCAGTTCCTAAGCCAAACACTAACTGTTTACTGAACTCTCCAGTTTTTAAAATGGTAACCCTATATAATAAATTGTCTACCGAAGTAGTTTTGTTGGTCTAAATAAATTGCAGTTCAAAAAATGTTGATGGCTATTATATTGATATTAGGTAAATAATAGTGTGTAACTAATTAAGTTTAAAATTTTATTATAAAATGTTACTTTCATTTCATTTTGTATCTGATATGTATTTTCTTTAATGATTACTCTGTAATTGGGTTCTTGTACCTGTAGAGTAATAAACATTATTATTATTATTATTATTATTATTATTATTATTATTATTATTATTATTATGAACGTATGTCGTAGACGTCTTAACTTTTAAACTATAGGAAATAGAAGTGTCCCTTTTTCGTAACATCATTCATACTGTTACAGATATTTCTTTGAAATCTAATGGGCACCGTCTATTAACAAAGTGGATTTTCGGATGTACAATGTTTTTTTATTTCTACCAGTGGCGTCCGATATTTCACAGAACAGTTACAAGAAAAAATATGGTTTTTCTTAAAATAACAATTCGTATCATAATAGTCACTTATTTTTGAGCAATCTAGTCTATTAATTTTTATTCGTTTTACAAGCTAATGTTCAGGTGACCCGACAAATAAGAATTAAGTAATCGATTTTCTTGTACACTCAGAAAAATGTTTTTTTACGCAAAAGAGTGGTTGAAATAAAAAATTTTTACTTCAAAAATCCCTCTTGGTGATAAAAGGTGTGCATGTATTAAATTTCATAAAACTATTTAAAGTAGTATCAAAGATATGATGAAATAAAATATATATTTTTTAAACCTTACCACCCTGTATTTCAAAAGCTTCAGGACATGTTCAGATGAAGTTTGTTTCGTAGTAAAATGTACCCAGAAATCACACTCTTATAAATTATATATTACAATATAATTAAATAAACGTCAAACCCTAGGCTGTCTTTACAAACAAAAATATATTATTTCGAATTTAAGAACTTACAAAAAAAAATTACAAAATTGTATACAGAATGCTTTCAAGGTTGTTCCTCAAAACTTAAATAATGAACTTCAAATTGTGTATTTCCAATTTTAATTATAGATGATTGATCAAGAGGGCCATTAGGAGTATCAATATGAGGAACCGTATCTTGGTGAGGATAGTTCAGATTGTGATTATATGCCGAGCCCCAAATGCATCCCGACTTGTTCAATGTACGGTTGTTAGTACAGGCTTCCGGTTTTTCGGCGTCTTCAAGTAAAAGACAGGAAAGATTGAGGACAACTATTTCCGGTAAATTTCATGAGGGACTGGACCCGGTTCTAGTAGTAGCCAAAACGAGCAGCAATCTACCTCTACTTTAAAGTGCTAAACTGATTTGGTTAGTAAAAATGTAGTTAATAGAAAAACTAGTAAATCAAATCCTGAAAATATATTTCTGATAATAGTGTCTATTGTATGCGTTCGAGATGTTCCGAAAATAACTTACTGCCAGAATGTTCTTCTTTCACTGTAACGGATTCATTCTATTAATTCTTTACAGTATCAAGATTTACAAGAACATCAAAGTTCTTCGCACGCATCTCTGTTATTAAACCTAAAAAAAAAACCTTTATTCGACGAAAGTTTTTTCGTTCCAGAAAGTCATAACTGCCTTCCTGGTGTAACTTCTATACGAGGACCCACCAACAGTACTTCACCAAACGCTTAAAAAAAGGCGTCCAGAAAGTGTTGAGAAATGCAATAAACAAAATCAAACACACAGTCGCACAAAACCAATAAAACAGATTTCTATCCCATTGGTGCGATCTGTGCAATCGAGAATTAAGAAGTCCTTTTCCTCTCTTTCAAAGAGAAAAATCAACTACAATTTGACGGCAGGTTAATAAGTTCGTTGTCGAAACTATGTTGCCAATAATCAGAATTGAGCATGATAGTTTTAGGAATTTATTCACTAATTTGTACGTTACGGTATAACAAGAAAAACTTACGTTACGAAAATTAGACATTTATATGAGACAAAACTGAATGAAATTAGGTCTAAATTAAACAAAGCGAGTTTGTTTGTACAACTGCTCGTATCTGGTCTGTATGAAAAAGAAGTTTTCTAGGTATAGCACGTCACTGGATTAATAAGCAAAACACACGATACTGGTCTTCAACAAATCCTAATTGGTATGTAGAAGGGCACACCAGCAGAAAGGAAGTTAATGTGTGGGCAGGAATTATGGAAACCAGATTTTCGGACCTTATTTTTTAGGATAATTTAGTGGCGAAGCTTTATCTAGATTTTCTTGATATCCAAATGAAGCCGATCCGGATATACCCCACGACGGAATATGGTTCCAGCAAGACGGGCCCCCTCCACATTTTGGAATTAATGTACGCCAGTACCTTAATGATACCTTTCCCGAACGTTGGATAGGCAGAAAGGGTCCAATATAATAGGCAGCTTGATCACCAGATTTAATTCCACTGGATTTCTTCCTTTGGGGCGCCCTTAAAAGTAAGGTTTGCGTAAATTGGCCGGAAGACATTGAAAGCTTAAAAAATCGCATTCGTACAGGGCCATCACACCTGAAGCTGTTTCAAATGCGATTGTTCAATTTCAACGCAGAATTTATCACTATCAGCAGTGAACGGTGTTCAATTTGAACATTTATTGTATTCCCTTTTTTTTGTTGTGTCCAGATTAATATTAACCTAAAATAAATTTGTTAGAGTTATTTCAGATTAGTTCAGTTTTGTTAACATTGTAGACTGCGTAATAAACTTAACATCATTGCACCATCATCTCTTTTCGATTTTTTCATTGACAAGAGAAAACATCACTCATCATTCACCTTATCAATACCTACATTTAAAATGTTGCTACTTTTAAATTATATCTGCACATTTATGATAAGAACTCACAGGAACTCAAAATTGTAAAGTTAAACTTTATAAAACACGTTTGTATTTATTATAAACGACAAATAGAAAAGAAACTAAGCGTTTCACCAAAGAATTAGCATTGCACATGTACTTCAGTACATATATCCAATTTCTTTAAAATCACGTCTTTAGAAAAAAACGTGCCGTACGCATGAATTTAAATGTGTTATTTTTCAGGCGATTTAATAAAAGTTTAACGTTTCGGTAAACACCTCTGAAGTATTTTGAATTGTGTCCAATTGAATTTAAATTCGTAGCTTTAAATTTAACGCATTTAGTTAATAAATGCAAAATTTTGTAATCAAAAATATCCTAAACGTATTTTCATTTAAAATGTTGATGATAAATTACTTCAAAGGACAATGCAATTACTGGACAAAATTATTCATGATTAATAATTCCGTTTCAGGATTGCTGACATGAACGTAACCCGCCAAAGGAATTATTTTAACATGACAGAAAATTTCTATAGAGGTCTTTAGTAATTTAATTGAGGTAACGGCGCTTTTAATACGTGCTTGTTAAAATTTTACACAGTAATAAATATACACGAATCTGGTCAAATATGGGCTTTATTAATTTATTATTTCCTATTCTTACATTTTGGACACAATGGCATTGAAAATTATGTACATTTTATACGGAAAGTGAAATTTAGTAATGCAGTAAACGAAAAATACGCTCGCGCAACTACTATTATATACAATATGTTAATTTAAATATTCTAAACTATAAAATAATTTGTACATCCCAAACATTGCACTATTCCTTTAACCATTGTGCAATCTAAGTGTTTGTTATGTGTGTTCAAAATTTACCGTACATTCGTTGTTTTATCCAACGTTAGGATATTCATTAGTATCCATTATCAGGAATGTAGTACAGATCATAAAATTGACATTTTAGAGTATAAATTTTGGAAGCATAAATTTGGAGGGCACGTTTAAATGTAAAATACCTTTCGGTCAGAATTTAACCAATTTTGATATGTTCTAGAACTTGACCAATTGATCAAATGTCTTCATTGCCCGAAAGCTCAAAGCTCAACAGTTTTTGATATACAGGGTCTGCAATATCACTATTTGATACTTTCAATATATCATAAAATGAACATTTTGTCAATATTAATGCAAAACTTAGTGAAATGTTATTTTTTGTGCTACTGGTTACAACCTTTTCTTTACTTTCATTATTTTGTACATACACCTGATACATAGGGTGAGACCAAATATATGTATCTGAAAGAATTATACTGTGGTATTGTTTTCATATTTTGGTGAATGGAAGTTAACACATATATTTGTCCATTTAAATTATTATTGCAAGTTAAGTCCCTAGACGTCGTTATACAGAGTGTTTCATTTCTTTAATAGATTTAATTGAGTATTATTATACTTCCTAGTTAATTTTCTGATAACTTAATTGAAATGTCTATATTAAAATAAACTATTTGCTAACTGTATATACCTACATAATAGTCACGATGTGTTTATACTGATAGTGGGTGTCCAAGTACAAAGATCAAAGCGATATTTTAAACTTCATATAGGTACGGAAAAACCGTTAACATAAAAATCCTTGCAATTGGATGTCGTTGCGAAATACAAAACTTTTGGAGATTGACAGATAGAAAGGTTAGATGTGCTTCATTTATTATGCTCACTATTTTCTAATAAAGTTTTCAGTAGATTCTTTTGATAAAGAAGGCGCTTGTCGGAGTTCATCTTTATTTTGCAAAACTACGAAAAGAAAATTCTTTAAGATACTAGTGTCTTCACTGTTCACACCATCGACAGAGCGGTTTCGCAGGTCTACCTCCATCATCACTAACGCTTTGTACAGTCATTGGAAATAAGAAATGTTTATGTAAAACGTTAATGAACGTATTTTAATATATTAAAATATCTAAGCTTAGTAAGATATCAGTTAACTGAACTGATGAGGCAGAAAACAGTAAATAATTTTTGGTCTTGATATAACCATTGTCATAGAAATCAAAAGTTGCATTATCAAATGTTAAATGTCTATCACCTCCACATTGTTTGCATTTAGTATATGATTTAAAACATTTGTAGAAGGATATTTGATTAGCTCTTGATACCTAGCGTATCCTAAATACCATAGTACAGCTGCCAATTGAGAACAAGTACCTAAAGTTCTGGCGCCAGTCTTGCAGGTGCAGTAAGGACCTAATATTGGGTTAGGTTCTTCTTCCTCATTATTCGGCACAAATGCAATCCGCAACTGGTAACGAGTAGCATTTCTGAAGCGAGAATATATCCTTACCCGTATAAAACCGGGTTCGTAGTTTTCATCAAATTGATATTGAACCTGCGGTCCTCTATTTCATTGTCCTGTATATAAGAGGAGCAAGCTTTAATTGAAAAATACCTACAGTTAACTCTTTAAGATAGTAATGTGACAAACGTGGGAATGAGGAACGATAATTTCATTTAAATCAACCCATCTGCCCTTCTAGCGCGTAAGTTTTCCTCCTCAACCCTGGCTTGAACAACATTTGGCTCTTGAACTATATGAAGAATATTTTGAGCTAGCTCAATAGTAGCATCTTGCATTAAAATGGGTGGACAATATTTATTTATAATTGCTCCAGCAATTTTAAGAAAATCAGCAATATTACAAATGAGGGGTGTTTTTATCTTAAAGCTAAAAATTTAAAATTGATTTTAAGTGCCCATTGCGTACTTCTACGATCCACCTGGTTTTCGTAACGAGACGACTATCATTAGCCTCTTCTGTGGATAACTGTAGCTGACCTCTGGGCAAAAGGCTGGCATTTTAAAATTAATACCTAATCTATTTAAAGCTGGAATAGCATCCAAGTACCCGCGGTCGAGAATGAAAATATGTCCTTCATTAAACCATTCACGCATTCCATTCACATCTCTATTAAATTCACTTATAAGTATGTTAGCATCGTTGTTTTCAGAATTTGAGAAATATGGCCCTTGAATGTCTAGAATAAATCCGCTCGGGGCAACAAGCAGACGTGGCTTGATAAGATGTTTACACTTATAAGTACAGTAGGACTGTCGCAACACTTTAAAACAAGAACTTTTCTATTTCTAGATAAGTACAGTCATTATACACTATAACTTGAGGTCGATCCAGGTTTTGATTATGTAGACGATTTGCAAAAGGAGTTACATGATTTTCGATGTAGCTGTCTCTTGTTGTAGCAGTAAATCCAATATTTTGTGGTACAAATCTTGCAGAAATAGATTGTCTAACTAGAGATATAGCTAAACTGGCTTGTTGTCTTGTGGAATAATTAAAATAACCGCTAAAAACTATCACTAAGACCTTGTCATAACTTGCACAGGAATGCTAAGAGATCTTTTTACTTACAAAAGAATTTCCTATTCTAACGGGGTCACAAAGTTGAAAAGATTATTAAATTAATCTTTGGTTATAGGAGAAACTGCTTTAAATTGAGAATCTGTGAAGTTATTTTCGTCTTCGTAAGCCGTGTGGTAGCTTTTTTCTTAATTTCCTTACGTAATGCTTGTAAAAAATATAAATCTCATTACCTGCTAATAATGGCCAATTTACATATCGTAACCCAGGGAGCAGAAACTCAAACAAATTACCATTCTCATCCAAATGAATATTACAGCAGTACGTATTTTCTGGCACGTATATCTCTCAACAAAATATTAATTCTACCTTTCATGGATATTTTATGTATATCATTCCCATCGCTACAAATGCAGCATAAGTGATTTAACCTTTATAGCACATTTAATCGCAAACAATTTGGGTTATTGTCTATTGCTTGAATTTCTCTTACAATAGAAATATTGCAGATTCGAGTTTCTTCTATTATGACCCGCTCTGGTAGATTTGCTTGCGGCGACGTGCAATCACATTTCCTGCTTTCTTGCATTTACCTCACCACTTATTTTCACCATAACCCTAGGAACTAAAGCATTTCCACAAGCAAAACATGGAATTCGATTCATTTTTCACATAAACTCTTCAACGATTTTAATTCAAAAAGTAGATTTGCAACTAAGCATCAACAATATCACTTAATTAGTGGATTAATTTTGACGTTTCATAGCCACCTACTATATTGTTGTTATTTTATAAGTTTGGGAATAGAAAAAATAACAATTTTAGTGTCAAAACGGAAAGAAAAGTGCAAAATCAGAAAAAATCTAGTTATACGAATAAAAGCAGAAGAAAAGAGCAATACCACATTACGGTTTTGGTTTAAACGAATAAGTAAATACTAAATATAACTTTATTAGAAAACAGTGAGCATAATAAATGAAGCACATCTAACCTTTCTATCTGTCAATCTCAAAAGTTTTGTATTTCGCGACGACATCCAATTGCAAGGGATTTTTTATGTTAACGGTTTTTCCGTACCTATATGAAGTTTAAGATATCGCTTTGATCATTTGTACTTGGACACCCAGTATCAGTATAAACACATCGTGACTATTATGTAGGTATATAAAGTTAGCAAATAGTTTATTTTAATATAGACATTTCAATTAAGTATCAGAAAATTAACTAGGAAGTATAATAATACTCAATTAAATCTATTAAAGAAATGAAACACTCTGTATAACGGACGTCTAGGGACTTAACTTGCAATAATAATTTAAATGGACATATATAGTGTTAACTTCCATTCACCAAAATATCAAAACAATACCACCGTATAATTCTTTTCAGATACATATATTTGGTCACACCCTGTATACCAGGTGTATGTACAAAAATAATGAAAGTAAAGAAAAGGTTGTAACCAGTAGCACAAAAAATAACATTTCACTAAGTTTTGCGTTAATATTGGCAAAATGTCCATTTTATGATATATTGAAAGTATCAAATAGTGATATTGCAGACCCTGTATATCAAAAACTGTTGAGCTTTGAGCTTTCGGGCACTGAAGACATTTGATCAATTGGTCAAGTTCTAGAACATATCAAAATTTGGTTAAATTCTGACCGAAAGGTATTTTACATTTAAAACGTGCCTCCTCCTTTAATTACAACTTTCGTGTTTGAATGCATCCCGACTTGTTCAATGGGTTGTTAGTACAGGCTTCCGGTTTTCGGGTCTTCAAGTAAAAGACAGGAAAGATTGAGGACAACTATTTGGTAAATTTCATGAGGACTGGACCCGGTTCTAGTAGTAGCCAAAACGAGCAGCAATCTACCTCTACTTTAAAGTGCTAAACTGATTTGGTTAAAAATGTAGTTAATAGAAAACTAGTAAATCAAATCCTGAAAATATATTTCTGATAATAGTGTCTATTGGTTCGAGATGTTCCGAAAATAACTTACTGCCAGAATGTTCTTCTTTCCTGTAACGGATTCATTCTATTAATTCTTTACAGTATCAAGATTAAAGAACATCAAAATTCCACGCATCTCTGTTATTAAACCTAAAAAAAACCTTTATTCGACGAAAGTTTTTCGTTCCAGAAAGTCATAACTGCCTTCCTGTAACTTCTATACGAGGACCCACCAACAGTACTTCACCAAACGCTTAAAAAAGGGTCCAGAAAGTGTTGAGAAATGCAAACAAATCAAACACACAGTCCAAAAATAAAACAGATTTCTATCCCATTGGTGCGATCTGTGCAATCGAGAATTAAGTCCTTTTCCTCTTTCGAGAAAAATCAACTCAATTTGACGGCAGGTTAATAAGTTCGTTGTCGAAACTTTTGCCAATAATCAGAATTGAGGAATTTTAAATTTTTCACTAATTTGATTACGGTATAACAAGAAAAACCGTTACGAAAATTAGACATTTTATGAGACAAAACTGAATGAAATTAGGTCTAAATTAAACAAAGCGAGTTTGTTTGTACAACTGCTCGTATCTGGTCTGTATGAAAAAGAAGTTTTCTAGGTATAGCACGTCACTGGATTAATAAGCAAAAACACGATACTGGTCTTCAACAAATCTAATTGGTATGTAGAAGGCACACCAGCAGAAAGGAAGTTAATGTGGGGGGAATTATGGAAACCAGATTTTCGGACCTTATTTTTTAGGATAATTTAGTGGCGAAGCTTTATCTAGATTTTCTTGAGCTGTTTTATATCCAAATGAAGCCGATCCGGATATACCCCACGACGGAATATGGTTCCAGCAAGACGGGCCCCCTCCACATTTTGGAATTAATGTTCCCGAACGTTGGATAGGCAGAAAGGGTCCAATATAATAGGCAGCTTGATCACCAGATTTAATTCCACTGGATTTCTTCCTTTGGGCGTTAAAGAAGGTTTGCGTAAATTGGCCGGAAGACATTGAAAGCTTAAAAAATCGCATTCGTACAGGGCCATCACACCTGAAGCTGTTTCAAATGCGATTGTTCAATTTCAACGCAGAATTTATCACTATCAGCAGTGAACGGTGTTCAATTTGAACATTTATTGTATTCCCTTTTTTTTGTTGTGTCCAGATTAATATTAACCTAAAATAAACTTGTTAGAGTTATATCAGATTAGTTCAGTTATGTTAACATTGTAGATTGCGTAATAAACTTAACATCACTGTACCATCATCTCTTTTTCGATTTTTTTTTTATTGACAAGAGAAAAAACATCACTCATCATTCACCTTATCAATACCTACATTTAAAATGTTACTACTTTTAATTATATTTGCACATTTATGATAAGAACTCACACGAACATCAAAAACCGTGAAGTTAAACCTTATAAAACACGTTTCTATTTATTATAAACGACAAATAGAAAAGAAACTAAGCGTTTCACCAAAGAATTAGCATTGCACATGTACTTCGGTACATATATCCAATTTCTTTAAAAATCACGTCTTTAGAAAAAAAAACGTGCCGTACGCATGAATTTAAATGTGTTATTTTTCAGGCGATTTAATAAAAGTTTAACGTTTCGGTAAACACCTCTGAAGTATTTTGAATTGTGTCCAATTGAATTTAAATTCGTAGCTTTAAATTTAACGCATTTAGTTAATAAATGCAAAATTTTGTAATCAAAAATATCCTAAACGTATTTTCATTTAAAATGTTGATGATAAATTACTTCAAAGGACAATGCAATTACTGGACAAAATTATTCATGATTAATAATTCCGTTTCAGGATTGCTGACATGAACGTAACCCGCCAAAGGAATTATTTTAACATGACAGAAAATTTCTATAGAGGTCTTTAGTAATTTAATTGAGGTAACGGCGCTTTTAATACGTGCTTGTTAAAATTTTACACAGTAATAAATATACACGAATCTGGTCAAATATGGGCTTTATTAATTTATTATTTCCTATTCTTACATTTTGGACACAATGTCATTGAAAATTATGTACATTTTATACGGAAAGTGAAATTTAGTAATGCAGTAAACGAAAAATACGCTCGCGCAACTACTATTATATACAGTATGTTAATTTAAATATTCTAAACTATAAAATAATTTGTACATCCCAAACATTGCACTATTCCTTTAACTATTGTGCAATCTAAGTGTTTGTTATGTGTGTTCAAAATTTACCGTATATTCGTTGTTTTATCCAACGTTAGGATATTCATTAGTATCCATTATCAGGAATGTAGTACAGATCATAAAAATTGGACATTTTAGAGTATAAATTTTGGAAGCATGAATTTAATTACAACTTTTCATTGTGTTTGACATGATTTTTTTGTTTTTTTCTACAAATTGAAATTGTAGTAAAAATTGTTCAATGGTTAAGATATTTGGGACACAGTATAGTTTTTTTGGTGACCCGACAAAACAGCCCCGACAAAACAACCCGCCGACAAAACAGCCCAATGCAAAATAAATACCATACATACTTATAGAATTTATAATTATTATACTTATACAGTATGTCTACCTGAGTTGACGATAATTATTGAAAACCTGTTTGTTTCTTGATTTCCCTTATTTTCTTTTTAATTGTGTTTTTCGTCTTTAAAAAGTTGATTTTTTGATTGTTTTTGTTCTTTTTTAACTGTTCTTTTAACTTTTGTTTCAATTGTTTTATTTTCTTAACTTTTATTTTCAATTTCTGTTTTCAACAAAACCGTTGCATTTTTTTTATTTATTTATACACGAAATAAAAACAAAAAGTAAGTATAAAATTTTATTGTAATGTATATCTACAAACAAAATTCAAAGGCTAACACAATAGTTAATAATGATTATAAAATATAAAATCAATTTATAATGTCAGATTGTTGGCAATTCCTCGGAGATACGGTACAAGGTCGTCAGCGTTATAATGTCACTTATGGGATAATTATTATTACATTTAGGTTATTTGTATTGTTGGAATTATTAAACTAAATTTAACGTTAAATAAAAAATTCCAGAATGTGTTGACAGAAATAATTTAATAATGTAATTCGCCATCTGAGAATCACATTTTTTCTATTTTCCATAAATTTTACTATCGGAAGCTGTTTTATCGGGGGCTGTTTTGGTAGGGGCTGTTTTTTCGGTGGGCTGTTTTGTCGAGGCTGTTTTTTTTTGGTTTCTGTCATTTATAATGGTGAAGTTTGTTTAAAATTACGTTTAATTTCCGCACGTTGATATTTTTCTGTCAGTGCACGAGGTCTTAGATTAGTTTTTTTTAATAATGGTTATTCCTAGTTAGTTTAAGTATTGGTAATTACCGGTAGTTGAAGTAAAAGTAGCGTCATCGAAAATGGTACTTTGTAGTAAAATTATTATAGTAAACATAATTACAGTTTTAAAATCTTTTAGTCACAGAACGGCGATGGTTTTAGATAAATGTTTAGTCTAAAGAGACAGAAATTGATCGTTGTTATACGTGATTTTAAGATTCAGTATCGAAAGGATTTGATTGACGAAAAATATCAGGTTACCCTGATAAGTTACCGTGGGATCTTGTGCAGAATGGAATGTTCTTTACGACGTAATTTTCTGTGCGATTACCAATGTGCCTTCGTTTCAGGGCGTATTAAGGTATGACGTAATTAGGTTGATTGTTTAAATGAGATAAAATTCAATGTAGCCGAAACGGAATGATGCATAAGTCAGTCCTAGTTTAGATGTAGAATTAGTTAGTTTGTGCGGCTTTCGCCGAACACGCGCGAAATGCTCGAAGGGGGGGGGTGAGCTTTCTTCCCCATCACGGGGGGTGAAGTCTACCGTTGTTAATCTTTTCCGTTACCATTTTGGGGAAGTTTTTGAAGCTTCCTTCGCCCCGGATTAATATATCGTTTATCTTTGTCAGTGGTGACATTATCGCGTCCATATAATGTGGATTAGGTGTTTATTGGTAGTGCCAATCCTTAATTTTTTTGGATTTTTATCGCATTTTGGTTTGCGGATTATTGGTAAAAAGGTTCATGTTTGTGACATTCTCGCGTACACAACAAACGCCCATCAAATGAAAGGAATCGCTGTGAATATAACGCTCAATTAATTTTCGTGTAAATATAGTTTTCGTTTTAACAAATGTGTACATAGATTAACGTAAGATTGAGTGATTTGAAAAGTTAAGATAAGGACGGTGGGAGTTTTGCTTGATTTGAAGATAAATCAAATCTCAAATTTAGAATTTCAATTGTAGTGACAAGATTTGTTTGTGGGTTTGGGAATAAAGTGTAAGCTATACTTCGGTGTTTTTTGAGCATTACGTTACAGATTCGACCCAAAGCGATATAAAGTGTGCGACCTGAAGAAGGCTGCAAAAGTAGGTTCACGTATTTTCCCTGTTTTGTACCAGCGCATCTCCTTTTGTTAACGAACTTTTACTTGATACGAGAAGATTTAAGGTTTGTCTTATCGTTTAACGTAATTAAGATTATTAGTAAAACTGGAGGCCCTAAGGACGAGGTAATTGACCCAGGCTGCTGGGTACTCTAATTCCGTTTAAACTCGACACAAGCTATCCTAGGCGCCACAAACCCTGCCAGTTTTCCAATTACCCCAGCCATACCAAACGTAATTTTATACGTGATAGGGTCCCTATCCATAATGCAAACTAGCAAATATTTGTCCTATCTACATCCCGTAACTATCCGCGCGATATGTAGTTGACATACCTCGCGCACTGAAGATTTACTTAAAAGATTGTGTTCGGATAATTGTCCCAGAACAGGTGCCGTGCAGTGTACAATGTGTCCCATTTTGGGTGAGACTGCAGGATTTCTCGGCTATTAATAAAGATAGAACCTTACGGTTGTTGTGAACCGTTGCTACTTTTCTGTGAAACGTTTAATGCCATCAAAATATTTTTTGAAACTTATTTGCATTCTAAGTTACAAGCGATTTTGAAAATTTGTGCTATTTGGGGGTACTCTGTACCTCTACTATTGCAGAAGTTATCAAAAAGGTAAGAACGTTAACTGATAGATATTTTTGCGAACAATTCATTGGCGTACTCAAAAAAATTTTTTAGGGTACCGTTTTCAAAACATAACCCAAACTTATACTTTTTTTAACAGAACATCCGGTATATTTATAGCCCGTTAAATTCGTTATCGTATAACATTATATACTTATATTTATTATTAATCTACGAAATCATTAAAAACTGTAAAATATTAATTTTTTCTAGGTTGGTCATGCTATTTGTCGTTCTCTTTAATATATTTGCCTTAAAAATAAAAAAAAGTAGTTAATTCTCCATTTGTTGTGGTAAGTATCCAGAAGTTATAAAAACTTTATTTTATTAAAATAGCTCTAATTCTAATTTAAATTCATTATAATAATAATAACACATTTATCAAGTGGTTAGGGAAACAAATGAACATCTACACAGATATTGTTGAATCTGTCAAAGAAAATATTTAATATTTAAATTCTTGTTTATTTAAAATTATAGCTGAAATAGAAAGATTTTCAAACCCTGAGAAGTATGGTACAATAAAATGTTTAAATCAGTGCAACGACAATGTCACCGAAGTTTTAGAAATGTATTTGAACACGTAGAAATGTAGTTCTTAAATTTAATAGTTTTACATAATATTTGTTTCTTATTTTAATTTTAGATATCCAGCAAGACACCAACCAAGCCGAAATACTATTTATAGATTAAAATCAAATTTAATAAATTATAGATCATACTTCAAGCCACGATCACAAAATTATAATAAGGAAAATCGCGAGGAACATGAAACAAACGTTTTGGCACATATAAGGTCAATCTAGTTCAACATTTACATGCCGGTGACCAAGGGAGAAGGATCATTTTTTGCAACTGGTTTTTGGAACAATATCGAATTGATAATAATTTTGCACGAAATGTGATTTGGTCAGATGAAACCTATGCCAGTAGCGCTGTGGTTTTGAGTAGGCATAACACTAGGCATTGGTACCAGGAAAATCAACACATTACTTTTAAACGTCATCAACAGGGAAGATTTGGTTTTAGTGTTTCCTGTTTTATATTTGGAACGCATATTTATTATTATATTTTTGAAGGAGGCCTCACTTCAAACAAAGATTTAGATATTTTGGAAGAGATTTTACCCCAAGCATTAGATGATGTGCCGTTGGCTAACCGAAATTCAATATTTTTTCAACAAGATGGAGCCCCTGCTCACAATTCTGGAATAGTAAAAGAAATTTTTGATCGAAACTTCCATGATTGGAACAAATGGGCCAATTCGATAGCCTGCAAGATCACCAGAATTGTCAATTTTGGATTTTTTTGTATGGTCATATTTAAAAAATCAAATAAACAAAAATGGTCATAATAATATCGACGAACTAAGTGAAGCATCAGAGCAGGCGTTTCGCGATTTAGATGCATCACCCCTAAAACTGTTAAACGCGTTACGAAGATTACGAAAAGTATGCGATTTATGTGTAAGAGAAAATGGTCATCACTTTGAACAGTTTTTTTAATCATATTTTATTCAGTATTTCAAATTGTAAATTTGTTTATTTTTGTTTTATGATTAGTTGAGTATTCAAGTATGTTTAGTTTTTTATATCATAGCCAACCTATAAAAAATTAATGTTTTACAGTTTTTAATGATTTTTGAGATTAATCATACATATAACTACATAATGTTATACATCATTTTAAAGACAAAAAAATAAAAAATTTAACGGGCTATAAATATACAGGGTGTTCCATTAAAAAAGTATAAGATTGGGTTATATCTTAAAAACCGTACCCTAAAAAATTATTTTGAGTACACCAATGAATTGTTCGCAAAAATATCTATCGTTCTTACCTTTTTGATAACTGTTGCAATAGTAGAGATACAGGCTACCTCCAAATAGTACAAATTTTCAAAACTGCCTTGTAACCGCAAGGATTTATCTTTATTAATAGCCGAGAAACCCTGCAGTCTCACCCAAAATGCGACACAGTGGACAGTACAAATAGAACGGTAGTTACGTGATGAAGGTACTGCCAGTGTAAACGTAAATACATGAACGCTGGAAAGTGGTTGGTGTATTTCTATAATTATTACCTAACCTTAAACCTTGTGTGAATAATAATAATGGCCGTTAATAGAAATGAACAAATTGCTACTATTTACAGTTTGTAAAGAACAATATTTTAGATTTCATCCACAGCATGAAAATGTTTCCATGTGCTCCTGTTTGCCCCTATTGTTCTTTATAGATTTGTAAGTCCTTTTTAATGATTTCCATTTATTTTCAATCTCAAGATGATCATATGAACTACTATTGATCTTGTATTCTTTTGCTAGTTTTAACCACAGCAACTTTTCATTGGGGCTTCATCAAACTGCTTTTCATAAGTTTTCATGAGGCGAATTAGGGTGGTCGTTAGTTTATCAATCCATACTTTTGGATCGTTTTTTGCATCATCAGCATTCTCAGTTTTAGCATTATTGAGCATACCTCTTACACCAAAATAAGTTGATAAGAAACACGCAATATTAATTGTAATAAATTTAATAATATTAAATGTCTTATTCATTGACTTACCATCATTATTATCAGCCTAAAAGTTGCGAACGCAATTAAAATAAAATGAGAACTGCACCAAAGCTTTAGGCGAACACTTTCTTGCTAGTTGCTAGTGAAAGTAGTAACTCATACCTATACTAACATAGATGCGCATAATGATTATTGTAGTGTTTGTATAATATTCACATTAACAAATAATTTATCCTTAAACTTAAGAAGATATTATTGAGGTGTTTTTATTAAAAATTCGTTACCATTCTTAAGCGACTCTATTTGCAAATTAGTGCATTAAGCATTAATCTACATTAAAAAACGGTAAATCACGTACCTAAAATCATAAATAAGTTTATCAAGTATAACTTTCGTTTACACTTAAATATAAAATTGGATTTATACTTCTATATGTAATAATAATAAAACTTTAAAGTATGGCTTTTTACTGCCTGTACACGAACAGGAAACTTTTAGTATTGCGTGCATCCTGAACATTAATGCCTTTAGCGAGCAACGTTCGGCTTGTTCAACTGGAGCATCTTCATCAAATTAGGTTAACGCGTATGTATTATCAAGGTTAAGGTATTTTTTTAGTCTGGTTACATAAATTAATAAAAACTTAATCTAGACATATTAGCAATTTACATGTCCCGTTATATTGAAACATCTACCTTGAGTAAACTAGTGTAATCTGTATAAAGTAAATACTGCACCAACAAGCGTAGAGATCGACTAATTATGGTTTTAGATGAAATACGGGCTTAGAAAATATTTTAGGGGGAACTAATCTTGAATCTAGAAAGTAGCATTCAATAATGTTAATGAAGCGATTTGTGTATATAATCGTATAAATAGGCTTACACAGTTAACTGTCTCTACTAATTACCGTGGCTTAAAGAAAAACAAAAGCTAAAAGACTTAGATTTATTTGTATTTGTCGGTCCAGTAGGCTTAAGTAACATTTATGCGTAAGACAGTAAAAGCGAATATTATTTATGGATATACCAAATTTATTTAACTAATGATAAAACCCGTCAGCATGTGAAAGATTAATAATGTTTCTATGAAACTGATTTTGTAAACAGTACATCACGTACTAAGATGTAGTGAATGTGATAAATCAATCTGCGATCTATGTCCAAAAAATCTACTGTATTGATACCCGTTTAAAGTAAAGTCTATTAACACTTACTCACATTTTTGTGAAAGTCGTTAACATTTTATAGTGTTGAGTGTACTTACACTTCAGAGTTTAAAAATTTTAGTTATATTGTTCTGGTGATATATCACAGACTATCTAGAGACAGATTTAATTATTATTAAAGATCAGATTAGATTTAAAGCTTTTATCGAGCTTTTAAGCTTTTGTTTAGTCTGGAAGATGCGTTTTTTTAAACTGTGTACATTAACAACGTCGTTGAACGAGGGGTATAGTCATCGATACCCTTTAAGATACCTTAATCGCTGTTTGGAATTTGCGTATAAGAAAAATACGCAGTTCACTGTTTATATTATATGTGTTGAGATACAATTCTGTCACGAGTAGTTGCATTTTGATACATTGTAATATTTTGGAGTGTATATAGTATTAAAGCAAGGTGATTGAAACTTATCTGCGATTTAACGACTAGTAAAAATTTCTCAGTGCATTTCAAGTAGAAACTTGACTCCGTGTATGTAATGTTTTTAGTAATTAAAATTGTTTGCGACTTGGCAATACCTTCTGAATTGGATTTGAACTTTTTTAAAGGTTCAGCAATTTTATATATGAAGTAGGAGAAATGAAATTGTAACGTGCTTAATTGGTTACGGGTTGGTAACGTCGTTTCATTTTTACGAACCTTCGAATAACTGATGCACTAAAAGTTTTGTGTTCCTGGACGAACAAGTTACTACCCTTCGCTTACAATTTTTTTCAGTTATCTACTTCTATGTTTGGTAAGGATTTAATGCCGATTAATTTTCCCTAAGTAACACAACAGAATAGAGTGTAGTGGAATATGAATGAGTGTAGGAAGCTTGAGTGAGGAGAATGAGGAGGGAGTGAGCAGATTAGAATAGAGTGAGTATGAGTAGAGTAGAGAGTAGAGTAGAGAGTAGAGTAGAGGAGAGGTGTAGAGTAGAGAGTAGGAGGTAGAGAGTAGAGAGTAGAGGTAGAGTGAGGAGTGAGAGTAGAGAGTAGAGTGGTAGAGTGAGGGAGTGGTAGAGGTGGAGTAGAGGGTAGAGGTAGAGAGTGAGGTAGAGGTGAGGGTAGAGAGTGGGTAGAGGGTGAGAGGGTAGAGGTAGAGAGGGGTGAGAGGTGAGAGAGGAGGGTAGAGAGTAGGGGGAGTAGAGAGTAGAGAGTAGAGGGTAGAGGAGGTGAGTAGAGGTAGAGTAGAGGAGGGTAGGAGGTAGGAGGTGAGGTAGGAGGTGAGAGGTAGAGAGGGAGAGTAGGAGGGAGTGGGTAGGGAGTAGAGAGAGAGTAGGGGTGGGTAGAGAGAGAGGGTAGAGAGGGGAGAGTGGGGTAGAGGGGGAGGGGGTGGAGAGAGTGAGGGTAGGAGAGAGAGGTGAGTGGAGTAGGAGGTAGAGAGAGAGGTGGTGAGAGTAGAGAGGAGTGAGAGTAGGAGAGGTGGGTAGAGAGAGATGAGAGAGTAGAGAGAGTGAGAGGAGGGGTAGAGGTGAGTGGAGAGTGAGAGTGAGAGTGAGAGAGTAGAGTGGAGGTAGGGTGGAGTAGGAGAGTGGAGGTGGGAGTGGGAGAGGGAGTGGGTGTAGGGAGGGGGTGAGGTAGGAGAGTGGGAGGGGAGAGGGAGGGAGTAGGGAGTGGAGTGAGTGGGGAGTAGAGAGAGTAGAGGTGGAGGGAGTAGAGGTAGAGGTAGGAGTGGAGAGGTGGAGTGGGGTAGAGTGAGTAGGGAGTAGAGAGGTAGGTGAGAGTAGAGGTGGAGAGTAGAGGGTAGAGAGAGGGAGAGTAGGGTGGTGGGAGTAGAGGTGAGTAGAGAGTAGGAGTGAGAGGAGAGGAGTGGGTAGTAGGAGGTGAGTGAGAGTGTGAGTGAGGTGAGAGAGAGTGGAGTGAGAGAGGTGGAGAGGGAGTAGAGTAGAGAGAGAGGAGAGAGAGAGTAGGAGAGTAGAGTAGAGGTAGAGTAAGGTAGAGTAGGAGAGTAGGAGAGTAGAGTAGAGTGGAGAGTGTAGAGTAGGAGTAGAGGAGTAGAGAGTAGGAGTAGGGAGTGGGTGAGAGGTGAGTGAGAGTAGAGTAGAGTGGTGAGGGTAGAGAGAGTAGAGAGTGAGGAGTGTAGAGAGTAGAGGGTGGGAGTAAGGAGGTGAGTAGAGGAGTGAGGTGGAGAGAGGTGAGTAGAGAGTGGGAGAGTTAGAGTAGAGTGAGTGGTGGGTAGAGTAGAGTAGAGGTGAGTATGGTAGAGGAGAGTAGTGGGTGAGGAGTAGAGAGTGGAGAGAGGAGAGTGAGGTGAGGGAGTAGGAGAGTAGGAGTGAGAGAGTATGGGTGGAGGTGGAGTAGTAGGAGTGAGGTAGGGAGAGTGGTGGGTGGAGAGTGGAGTGGAGAGTGAGTGGGGTGTGGATGGGGTGGAGGGTGGAGGTGAGGAGAGGAGGATCGGGAACGGAACAGAATATAATACAATAATTAATTAGTTAATTAATTAATAATTAATTCTGTCTCTAGATAGTCTGTGATATATCACCAGAATAATATAACCAAAGTTTTTAAGCTCTGAAGTGTAAGTACACTCAACATTATGAAATGTTAAGGACTTTCACAAAAATGTGAGTGAGTGTTAATAGACTTCACTTTAAGCGGGTATTAATACAGGAGACTTTCTGGACGTAGAATGAGATTGGGGAAACGCAACGTTGTCACATTCATTCATAGAAACATTTATCAATCTTTCACATCCTGACTGGTTTTATCATTAGCTAAATAAATTTGGTGTATCAATTAATAATATTCGCTTTTACTTTCTTACGCAAATAAAAATAAAAATAGAACAGAATAGAATAGAAAACAAATCAATTGTATTTTGTTTTACTTTTAATATCCCTTTTAGGTAAAGGGGTAAAACATATTACAAATAAACTTACAAGAAAAATAAAAATATTTAGCAATATTTACACAATCTTTTTTATTTAAAGCTTTCTTTGCAGGTGCCCACTGCTGCCTTCTCCTTAAATATTCTTCAGCAACTTGGCCCCTGGTTATTCTTTCGTTGCATTTTCTGATAGGATTACGATTTTCTAGCGATTTACCGTCAAATTGTTACTGTTGAGTTGAGCAGTATGGATGAATTTGCTTTACGTGTGTCGCGACCTTTAAGGATAGTGTGTTTCGAGCTTAAGTTTTTTTTGTTTGTGAATTACTGTTCCGTAATTTAAGGAATTAATTATGATAGGAATTAGGTTTGAAATCGTCGGTAATTGGTTTCTAAATTTATTGAGTTTTTCGTAATAATATATTTAAAGTTTGAGAGATTGTTTTCATTATTATTCCCCGGTTATTGAATGTTCAGTAACGTTTTATTCGTATTTAGTTGTGTATAAGTTTAAATAATGTTTATTTCGTTTGATTTACTTAAAATTTAATAGAAAGTTTTGTAAAATTAAGTAACTTAAAGAAAGAGTGTAGATGTAAATGTATTTGATATCGTTCTGGCGACAAGAAGTCGAGTGATTGCAATGGTTCAGTTTAATATTGAGTATGTTGGTTTTGAGTCATAAAGACAGAATGTGGGACTAACTGCTTGAACTTAAATGAAAATACAGAGATACTTTTCACGTTGATTCAGCTGACGTTTGGAATTTTGAAAATTATCGAGTCCTTACGGTTGGAAACGAAGTTTGTGTGTAGGGGGTATCAAATCTTCTCCTTCCGTTTCATAATTGGTGGAACTAAATTAAATGAGATTTTTTTGTGAGTGGTGGGATTCTAAAATCCAAGATGGATTTTTGGTAATAATTTGGGATTCTGAAACTGACAGCGCTCCCGAGTAGTAGTACTGTGACGTTTGTTGTTACGGCTTAAGGGGTTGATTAGAACGTTGATATATTGGACCTTTTGGTGTTTAACGAACGTACTTTCGTGGTGTGAG
The DNA here is from genome assembly GCA_036346205.1 of Vesta saturnalis. Lineage (NCBI taxonomy): Eukaryota > Metazoa > Arthropoda > Insecta > Coleoptera > Lampyridae > Vesta > Vesta saturnalis. Next base: position 2,228,577 of record JARFJB010000618.1, on the reverse strand, counting down.
GGTAGTTATCTACCTTTTGAAGAAAACCTGTGAAGGGATTTTAGGTGAAATTGTTCAATCGCCAAAGGACTAGATCTAGTGCCGATTTCGATTTTACGTAATCAAGTTACCTAGAGATCACCGTCGTGTTATATTAGTGCTTCTGTGACCTCATTGGTTTATGTCGCTTTTGCGGATTTATTAAATTAACGTTCTTGGAGTGCCACTTAATTGCCGTGCAGGGCGTGTTGAAGTACAAAGAAACTTTCGCAGAATATTAAAATTATATTTATTTAAACAAAGTTAATAACCTTTTGGATTGGTAGTGTAAAGAAAACTATGTTAAGAGCAGTTTTTAGTTAATGCAGTAACATTTTACCGAGATTCAATCAAGGAATCGTTTGAGTACAAAAACAAATAGTCAACCTTACCACTCATCATCTTGTGTCAGACTAGGGAGATTCCGTATCCGTAGTAGCAGTAATCGGTCACCTGGTTCATTTTCGATTGTTGTAACACAGAAGAGGTGCCACTTTAGACAGTAAGGTAGTATAACATTGTGTTTTATTGAGTATTTACAAGATTTTTTGTGTGTGTACCTCGAATTATTTGTTTTGTTAACGAAGGTTTGAAAGCGGAGTCGTGTACCTTTTAAATTAAGTTGTTGCTTGGGTTTATTTATTGTAATTAATCATAATTCTGACGCTTCGTCTTCACACCCTTCATCTTAGTATTAAAGGGCAATTGACCCTGAAGTAGTGTGGTTAAATAATCCACGAAATATTTAGGTTAAACAATTTAGTACGGCGTTACACAGAATTCTGGCCAGACCTCCCGTCGCCAATTAAGAATTTGTTATCTTTTCGTATATACGCATTATCGTATGTATACATGTATATTATTTTCTTATCTTACTACAGCTTTGTTTAGGTTTTATAAAATTGTTTTAATTCTGTGAAAACCCCTTTTGTGTTACATAAAAGTTTTTTTTTTGCAAATTGCAAGTTTATCGGTAATTTAGGGGCTTAAGTTTTAACGTAACGAAGTGACAGTTTCTTTATTGAGTAATAGCGTTAATGATATTCAGTGTTTTATTTGATTTCTAGTTGATTATTAATTCATTTAGAGTGCATTCAACAAAGGTGATTTTTTTTTTGGTTTTGTTAAGATTATTATATAATGCCTAATTATTTACACTGAGGTGTAGTAACGTAACATAACATTATTGAGTGATTAACACGCTTTTGAAGCCCTATTTCAGGTGGTTTGCTGAGTTGCTGTCCAGTACACCTGGGATTGATTGCGGGTAGGTAGGCGTATGTTTTTTGTATGTTTAGACACGCTATGTACTCGTAATTTTGGCACGACGTCCCTTATTTTGACTACCAAACATTCTGGCGCTCTAAACCGATCTGATTACGTCTTCATCCCCTACTTTGACTTACGTACGATTTCCTATTCTGGATGTGCAAAATTTATCAACATCATACCCACTCCCATACGCTGACTAGTCGGGGCAAAAAGGCCTACTTTATCTGTAATCCCGTTCTACCACCCGTTTATATCGTTACAATTTCCACATGTTTTCATTTCGAATCCTTTTGGTAGATTCTCTTTCGGGCTCTTATGTGGTAGTAACTTAATTTACTACATCAGGATAGGTGATACATAACTCACTTCGTAGTGCTGTTTAGTGGTATGTGCATTTTCTGCATCATAACTAAGCCTACTTATTTCGGTTTGACTTCTTTGGGTTCGTCTATAGTGTTTTCACTTCATTCACTACTTCAGGTATAGGTGTTACATTATTAACATCGCACTGCTATTTAGCACCTGCATTTTTTACTACAAGGGAAATAACCCTTCCATATTATGTTGCATTCTTCTAATAATCACTATTTTCATGTAAACATATAATTTTTAAACACTCGTCTCTATGCCAACAAATATAACATAACACTAAAATTATCATACTGCATCATGGATAGTACATAAGACAATGATGAACAAGGTACTATCTGAAGCGTGAAGCGTGAAGAGTGATACAGTTCTATCTGATACTTACTTAGACGGTCATGTCTTACAGATAATGGCATTTAAAGCCTTGTTCTACCAAAATGTGAAAATACATTGAGTCGAATGGAAATAAGTGCTGCCGCTAATTATCCTTCAAATGAATGTGGGAGTCTCAGAATCGATAAAAAAGAGCACACAGAACCCCGTCTCACTAACAACTCAATTCCACGAAAAATGGTAGGTGAGACCTTGTCATACATTCTAAGGCGCCAGATTATAAATAATAAAGATAAGGGAATATTTTAGCTCATGATTTAATAGAATAGAGTTAAACATTCCAAAACTTAGCGCAGTCTAAGACAATAAGGGGCTTGTAATTAAAATATGTCTGGGTAATTTTAATAATAATTCTTCTAGGATAATCAGGCATATACTTTTTACTTTCAACCTACGTACATATAGGTACCTATAGAAGGTTATGCAATCGATTTTTTCATTATCGCTAAATCGACTTATTGCATAATTTTACAACTTTTGACAGTTTCGCCAAGATCGATCAAGATGTCTGAGCGTGTGTGTGTGTGTGTGTGTGTGTGTGTGTGTGCGGATGAGTGGGTGGTTGTGGCTGTGCGGGTGTGAGTGCGTGCGTGCGTGCTTGCGTGCGTGCATGCGTGCGTGCGTGTATGGTTGGTGGGCGCATTTAAGTGTGTGTGCGTGTGCTTGTGCGTGTGTGTGCGTGTGTGCGTGTGTGTGCGTGTGCGTGTGCGTATGCGTATGCTTATGCTTATGCGTGTGCGTGTGCGTGTGCGTGTGCGTGTGCGTGTGCGTGTGTGTGTGCGTGTGCGTGTGCGTGTGCATGTGCGTACTAATTTTGTATTTAAGTTTGTTTTCATTTCTCCGGGAGCTGATTAGATTTTGAGAAACATTCAGCAGTGTGGAGGAGCTATTTTTGATTTCTAGCAAATATTTCTGAAACAGCTCTATATTTCCAAAAATATAAAAATACCAGTATATAGACCTTAATCATATAGATTAATTATGCTTTATGCAACTTTTTGACACGACGCTTAATTTACCGCAGAAAATTCCTAAGGCAGAATTTAAGTGTAATTCAATATCTGAATAATAATTAATTTTATAAGAAAATGTTGTAGACATATAGTATTTTTTAAACAAAATTTATTTTTTTTTAACTTTTCTTTATAAAGCTTTTTGATACAAAACGAAAGAAATGTAAAAATTAAATAAATGATTGAAAACACTTATGCTGTATTATCGATATTTTTATAGAAGCGGACGGCTTTGTAATTTTTTTTCAGTTAGCATCTAGATGTCTGTTAATTTCTATCTGATATGAAGTTTTAAACGTTTGTTTGACATAGATTATTCTATTTGTTATTACAATGTTGCTTATTTTCGTAATAAACTTTTTATAAAAGAGGTTGCATAATTATCCTAAAAAATGTTAAAATTATTTCATTTTTTTAAATTTCCATTTTGTAGGTTGGAAGTTCGTGTGTTGTTGCACCCCAGATATTGTATAATACAAGATACATAGTTAGAATGGATTAAATGTTTTAAAATAGGAACAAATACGACTGTGGAAACGATTAATAAATACGATAATGCTTCGCAAGGTTTGTCGTAATCCAGTCAACTAATGTCACATAATATTAGCGAATTTACTTAAATAGAATTTAAAAATTATTTAAATAAAAACGAAATTTGTTATTTGACATGGGCATCTTTCCAAACTTCTCCTAAAGGTGCAGCAAAAGTGCTGCAGCTACAATGAAACGTTGCATTCAAAATGCAACAAATGTAACTTCACATTTAAATCTCAACTTCATAATTAACAAATTTAAATGTAAGGCTTGGGAAGCACGGGTTTATAGTTACGAAAATAGGTTAAGCTGACGTTAAATTAGTTTAGATTGGTAGCAAATTATTAGTTTGTAATAGGTTTCACTCGGGTGTTAGAATGATATGGTACAATTCTTGATTTAAATTAGTTTATTGCGTTACTCGTTTAGTTACAGAGCGTTATGCACTACTTTTACGTTGTTATAAAGATAAGTTTCTTTTGTTTTGGTTAAGTTGTCATATATTACTTTCTTATCTTATTGCACTTTGAATATATCTGTTAGTAGTACTTTGAATATTAAATAAATTCGTGTGCAACAATTGATAACTAACATATTTTAGAATAGTCATGTAGTGGAAGAATTGTTTAATTCTAGATTACTTATCCTAATAATTATTATAAAGTTTATTTTATATAGAAAGAAAAATACATTACGTCAAGGTAGGTACATTACACCTTCCCCCTAAGAAGAAAGATGGGGTTTTACAACCTATCGTTTATTTTAGCAATCCTTCTTAAAGGTATACTTGCGTCATTATCTGACAATTCGTTTAATTCAATTGAGACATTTGGAGATTCTTTGACTTCTCTGTTTTTACATGGATTGAAGGTAAAATAATTTGTCAGATTATTACATCCATGAGTATTATGTCTATGAGAAGATTTATTTCTAAGCTTATTAATTATACATCTTAATATTCTATAAACTATATACAATATTAAAATTGGACATACATTGTTGATTACAATAGAAATGGTAGATATTTTCCTATTCTCCCTAGATTTATTAGAAACCTTTTCTGTCATTTTGTCAATTTCATCTAATCTATGGATCTTGATTTTTAGCTCTTCTAAATCTAATTTATGTAAACGAATTGATTTTAGCGGATTCATAACAATTGTGTGATTATCACGAGTTTTACAACAATCATTTTGTAAAATGTCGAAATTCGGTAAAATGGAAGCATTAATAACTTTCCATACAAGGCAAATTGTCTGATTGAATCATTACGTTATCAGCATATACTTTACAATTACTTTTTAGTTTTAATTTACCTGTTCCGTGCATATCAAAATCTATTGGATGCGACAAGTTTCTGCAAGTTAAAGTTACTCTTGAGACTTTAGAAATATTGTAGATCCATTCATTACATCTGTGAGGTTTATACAAAAATTCATCTTTTAATTGTGTTAACCGTGTATCTCAATCATCCGGAATTTTGTTTGATAAAGGTGAAAGAATTAATTCGGTTTCGCAAATATTTTGCATTTGAGTTGAATAAAAACGATGGTTAGTTTTACCAATTTGAATATTTTTGGTAATTGGTTTACATTGATTTAAATCATCTAAAATCGTATATTGGGTTTTTAATGTTGACATGACTAAATACTTAAATTTTGATAGAATAAATAAGTGAGATTGGTTTGTTGTTTTTAGAGAGTGAATTTTGGTTGACTTACTAATGGTATATTAATTTTTCATGTCAATTGAGGGTTTGAAAGATACCTACATTGAAATGTCTATTGAATTTAATAAAATATGTGCATTTTGACATCTATTGCTACAGGGCTTTCTTAACCTTGTGGTAAGTATTATATAGTTTAGTTAACTTTATTATTAGTTGAGTAGAGTTTATAGTTATAGGGTGTAGCAGTTTTAATTTTGCTAATGAAATTTGTAACAAACCTTTTGAGTTGTATTAAAATATACAATAATTTAGGCAACTTCGTTCATTTTTGTGCCATGTAAATTGCATACCTTAGTGGCTGAAAAGTATTCGTTTAGATATTTTAAAGTGGGGTAGTACGCGCATTTCGTATTGTACATTGAGTTCATGCGCATAAAACTATTTTGAAGTCGTTGTTGTTACGATATGAAAGCAAAAGCGTCCATTTTATGTCGTAAAATTTACGGCACTTTTATTTTACTTTGGTTTTACTTTTATTACGTTACATTTTCCTATTACGTAATTTCATGGTATTATTACGTTTCAATTTAACGAGGATGACGCAATAGAAGTTGTTGCTATATTGAAAATTACAAATAAATGGTACATTAACCCATTTAAATCAACCAAATTTGGCTGTTTGTAAAGGAATTTGATTACTTGGGATCAACGAATATCTAAACTCTTATTATATTTCCATTTCAAGATTGATTGCACAACCAAAATTGAAAGCGTGGCTTCGTCAGCACATTTTATCAGTAACAATATACCAGTCACAACCAAAATATTAAAGTACGACAGGTATTTCATTTCTAATTATTAGTATAAGGTATTTTTTAAGTTACTAACGTTAGTATTAAGATTTTATAACTTGACTTAAAGATTTTACAATAAACCTTGTTATTGTTTTCAATTTTACATTTATTACCGTAAAACGGGGGGAAGCTGACCGGCGGGGTGAACTTGACCAAAATTACAAAAAAATATATTTTTCATTGTAAGTTCGTCCATATTTTTTTAAACTATTTTTACTTAATTCTTTCTTATCAATAAGATAATAAACTTATTAAATACTGTCCGATTTCCTTTTTTCGGGAAAAGATAATGTTAAAACCTAGAGACTTCTTATTTTACTGTATTAAGCCTAAAAATCAATGTCGTCAAACTTTCATCTATCAAGTAACAACTATCTAATTCCCATATATCATTTCTATTACATCCCACAAGTTATCCTTTCTTGATAACATATATGTGAAGAAAAATTAGAAAAACGAAGTAATTTTTCCATAATAACAATATTTTCAATAATATGCATTAATTAATTAATTAATTTCTTGAATTTGGGGTGGAGTTGACCAGGTGGGTGAATTTGACCGACAAGTTGAATCTTGTCAAGGTCGCAACAAAGCAATGAAATCGAGCCGTTTCCGAATCAGTCTATTCACGACAGGCGAATCGATAGTACGCACGTATTAGTTTTCCGCCTCACGTGTAGGTTATATTATTATTTGTGGTGTTAAGGTACTAATATAATGCTTAGTAAAATATGCCGAGAGTGTACAAACGAAAAGATGATTCCAAGCGTCTTAAACAGTATTCTGAGGAGACCATAGAATTATGTTTATCTGAGGTAGTAAATGGAAAATTAAGTGCTAATATGGCAGCCAAAAAATATAACATCCCAAAGGGTACGCTGATAAACAGAATTCATGGACGTCACATAAAAAATCACGGTGGTCAGACCGTATTTACTAAAAACGAGGATGTTTTGGTTGCGTGCGCTAAATGGGGATTTCCGTTGAATGGTTTAGACTTACGTTTAATAGCAAAAGCATATCTTGATCGTAATGGAAATGACACACGCTTTAAAAATAATTTTCCTGGGAATGATTGGGCCAAAGGATTTTTACAGCGACACAAAGTCCAGTTAAGTGAACGTATGGGTAATAATATCAAGAGGTCGCGTGCTGCAGTGAGTGCTGAAGTGATGACAGACTTTTTCAATGAGTTGTCTATAACGATAGAAGGTATGAGTCCAAGAGCAATTTTCAACTATGATGAAAGCAACTTAAGTGACGATCCTGGAAAAAAGAAGTTAATATTTCAGCGAGGAGTTAAATATCCAGACAATGTAGTAAACTTTTCGAAAAGTACTGTGACAATTATGATTTGTGCTTCTGCTGTAGGTGATATTTTGCCTCCCTATGTTGTGTACAAGGCGACACATCTATGGGATTCTTGGAGAGAAGGTGGTCCCAAAGGCGCTCCATGTTGCGAAAAAAGTTGTTGTGCAAAAGGATCACGTTACAACAGGTCCAACCATGGATGGTTTGATACCGTATGCTTCACCGATTGGTTTAAAACCTGCCATGACAACTTGTCGTCACACTTCACAAAAGAAGTCATCAAGATTTGTAAGACTAATAATATTGATTTTGTTTGCCTTCCACCAAACGCTACTCATTTATGTCAACCGTTAGATGTTAGCTTTTTTGGCCCTATGAAGAATTACTGGAAACTATTAGTTGAATGGAAGAAAAGTAACCCAAAATGTTCTTCTGTTGAAAAAAGTATCTTCCCGAGAAATTATTACGCAACACTTCAGTAAGTGAAGTCTTATTGGATTTTTTGAAAAATCAACGAAATCCTGAGAAAAAAACTACATCCACAAAGAGAAAAAAATGGAACGTTATTCCCGGTCGGTCAGTTGCTGCGGAGGATACACCAGAAAAAGCAAACGACGCAGATCTTCCCTCCACGAGCGCAATTTTGACGGTAAAACGACGAATAATAGAAGATCCAGAAAACCAATCTGACTCTGATTGCGAAGATTTTGTGAATCGTAAAGAATCTTCAGACTCTGAAGATATGGCGTTGGCTCAGTTAGTTGGCAGAGTGGCTAACGACGAGGTCATTTTACCAGACGAGTTTAGTGCTATCGAACAAGCTAGACGAAATGTGAATATAGGATCGTGGGTCGTTGGTGAATATTCAACCAAGAAGACCATCAAACATTATGTGGGAAAAGTTACATCCATTAATATTCACCATGAAGTGAAAATAAAGTTCGTGAAAAAATACAAAAGTATATTTGTGTGGCCTGAAATTGAAGAGATTGACGAAGTGCCTATATCTGACATTAAAAAGGTTTTAAATTCACCTCAAAAAGGCAGAAGAGGCGAACTTTCTTTCGAAAATGACTTCTCTCCATTTAATATAATATGGGCATTCTCTATTTTATATTTAAGTCTCCAATTGAGTTTTTGTTTTATTATTACCAAATGTTCAGAAATTGTGTTGATTATTTCCTTGTTTGTAGTTTGTATTTGTTAAAAATTAATAAAAAAATAAATAAACATATTTAACAGTACATTTTCACGACCATCGCCTCTCGTCGTATTGCGAGCGATGTATCATGCAAATTCAATAGTCAGTCAAGTTCACCCCTACGTGGGGCGAAGTTGACCACACAGGTTTTTTTCTATTTTTTACCTCAAAAGTTGAAAAAATACGGATAACCATTGTAAGTATCAATAATATACTCGGATATTCACAGTATAGCTCACATCAATGCCCTTTTTTAAAATTTTTGCACAAAGATAATTCCTACTAAAGTTGGAAATCGGTCAAGTTCACCCCGTTTTACGGTACATTTACGGTTTACTTATTTTCCGTAAAATTAGTTGGCGTCCGAGGTATTTTAACATTTATTTACAGGTTCAGGTTACATCTTTTTTGTAAAGCGATCATATCTAACCACACACACATTTTCTAATTACTGCAAATCAAAGTTTAAGAACATGGACCCATTTAATCACTGGCTGAGCTGAAGGCACAAAATCTTCTATTTATTATTAGGAGTACAAGTAATATTAAGGGTGGAATTACTAATAACAACCGCAACACACCCTATTATTAATTATTTATTACAAATTGCATCAATAAGATTTGCATATCTAATTTTGTAGTGATTAATATTAAAAGTGTTAGTTTTTGCGTAAATTATAATTTTGAGAACTTAGTATTTAAGTTGTCGGAAAAGTTCTTAAATATTTCAACATTTTTTTCAAACATTTGCTCATTTTTACAAATATTCGTAGTGGTGTTGTTGAAATTTTAAATCGTTGTTTTGACTATTTGGGTTTGACTTTTTATTACGTTTAAGGTTTCTTTTTCATCATTTTTAATTGTATTTATTTCATCATTAAAATAATCTGCATCATCTTCATCGAGGGGACCTGATATAGTTTTAAAAAGGGCACCTATCACACGGAACCATGCTCATTGGGATCGTTTATTACCTAACAAACGTGATAGTGTTTTAGCTTTGGTTTTTAATGATGGTATCAATTCTTTGAAATTACTGATAAGGTACTACATTCTGTTTGAAAGTCATATTTACAGAAAGATTCCGTTCTTGAAAAAGTGTTCTTTAAAAGTTTGAACTTATTATCAAATTATGAAAGACTTAAACATGTGATAAGGTTCCATGATTACCTGAAAATTTAGATTCGCCTATATATTCATAATATGTACCTGGTGATACACTAAATGGTTATAAACTAGAATATTCCTCGGTATGCGCACTTCTTGTGGTGATGCACAACGTAATTAATCTACGGCAAATGCATGTTTTAGTCTATTACTGTGTACTAAACATTCTTTGTTTTTACTTAAGATTGTACAATTTGTAGAGAAATTGATTTCAATTATAACATATGGTCCTGGGTAATTGGCTGTTAGTTTTTTACATTTCCCAACTTTTGTCTGTTCCTCATATAAGTAAACTTGATCTCCCTACTTTGAATTCTACGAAATTAATTTTCTTGTCGTAATATTGTTTATTCTTTTCTTTAGATCGTACTAATTTTAATCGTGCCATTTTATGTGTACTTTGTAACTTTAATTTTAGTTCATCTAGGTATGTATCATATGAGAAGTTAAATTCTGTTTTTTTGTGATCGAGCTTGGTAGTTCTGGTTTTTCGCCAAAAACTAATTCATGTGGAGTAAAATTTGTTGATACATGATTACTTGAATAATAAGAAAATATGTCAAATAGTAGCCAGTCATCCCAACCTGTTTGTTGACTATTTATAAAATTTTTTAAGTAATCTGTTAAAGTTGCATAATTCCTTTCCAAAGAAAGCTCCGTTACTTTGGGGGTGATAAGCTGTACATTGTAATTGTTTAATTTTAAGAAGTTTTGACATTTATTTTAATAAGATAGATGTAAAATCTTTTCCTTGGTCGGTTAGAATTGACTTTGGTATTCCAAATTTACAAAGAAAATTATTAACAAAGGTTTTTGCAATTGTGGTAGACTCGTGATTTTTTTTTTATTTCCCATTTTCGTTAGAGGTAAGGGATATCAAGACAAATTTTAGAATGATTGGTGATTTCGTCTTCTTACGAACTAAATTATTTTCTTCACACGATTTACACTCTTTTATAAACTTGAGCATGTCTTTTTTCATACTTATCCATCTGTATTTGGATTTTGTGAAATCCGGTGTACCCTGAAGAAGGGTTGGTGTGGTTTTCTTTCATCACAAGTTGTATTTGAATATATAAATTTACATTTTCTTTTATTATTCCTACATCATGGAGTTGAAGGTTAATTCAGTTTCGTGATTATATTTTCTGTAAATTTAGAAGCTAAGCCTTGGCTTATGTCAAGATCACTAGGAGTAGTGTGCCATATTATCATTAAAATCAAAGATTGAATTATTTGATTCCTCTAACTTGTTATTTACTATTATCATTTTGTTTATAAATCTTGACATGTTTCCGTATTTGTTATTACTTGGATTTTTGATTTTGTAGGGATTTGTATGCAACTTAAATCATCAGCATTTTTATTTTCCAGACTTATAATGTATATCATAGTCATATTCTTTTATAGGTAATCTGCACCTAATTAGTCTCGATCCTGGATCTTAAACATTAAATGACCAAGTTAATGGTTTATGATCGGTGTATATATGAAATTTTATTCCATAGAGGTATGGTCTAACATCCTTTACTGCCCATACTATTGCTAAGAGTTCCTTTTCGCTTGTGCTTTAATTAGACTCTGCTCTATTCAATGTTCTACTGACATACTCTATTGAGAGATCCAAAGATACTAAACCTTGGAATAAAATTTCTCCAATGGCGAAATTACTTGCATCAGTTGTCAAATCGAATGTCTTTGTAAAATCAGGGAATTGAAAAATTAATTCTGAAGTTAATTTCTGTTTTAGAATTTCAAAAGAATTTTGTTGCAAACTAGTCCATTCGAATTTTGGATCTTCTCTCAAAAGTTTGGTTAAAAGTTGGGTGATTTCACTAAATTTTTTTATAAACCTTCTATAATATCCGGTGAGTCCTAAAAACTATTTTCCTTTTCATTTCTCGGGAATGTGGTTTTACTTTATTTTTATCCGGTTTGACTCTGTCTTCTGTGATTAAATGGCCTAGATACATTATTTCCCTGTTTAGAAAATCGCATTTGTCTGGTCGAATTTTTAGTTGGTGTTCTTGTGGCCTTTGAAATATTTTTTCAATTTTTATTGTGGTTTTCTAAAGTGTCCGCATAGACAACTATATCAACGAAGATATACAAAACAACGAGTACCCTGTTAATACGCTATCCATAAATCTTCGGAAGGTGGCTAGACAGTTTTTTTTAACCCAAATGGCATTCGATTGAATTCATAATGTCCTGTTGGCACTATAAACGCAGATTTTTGTGAATCTTCTTCTTTCATTTTATTTGATGGGATCCCGATGCTAGATCGATCACTGAAAAATATTTTGAGTAACCTAATTGTTGTAAAATTTCCGAAGTGGATAAGAATCGAAGATTGTGACGTCATTAATTTCCGATAGTCGATTACCATTCTCCATTTGCGTGTTCCAGAAGCGTCTAGTTTTTTAGGAACCATCCAGACAGAGAAATTCCATGGAGATTTTGATCATGTGATGATTTCTTGGTCTAATCTAGTAGGTTTTTTATTTGTTTTTCCACTTCTTCTTTGTGGATTTCCGGAAAACGATATACTTTTGTGTTAACAGGGATTTCACTAATTGTAAGGATTTCATGTTGAACCGAACTATAACGAACGATAAAGAATCACCTTGTAACATCAATTATTTCGAATGTTACATTATTTAAGCATTTGTTCACAGCTGTTCCTATTATCTTCTTATTTAAAGTTGTTCTCATTATGTTATTTTCCTAAACTAAATCATTTAATATTCAAAATTGTTGATGGTCACTCTTACTTAACACACATTTTTAGAATTTGGAACTGGATACAGTTGGTAACAGTGATTGTTATTTAGTGAGTTCTTAAAATGAACGTTTCTTTTTCCTGTTTCAAATGGGTGCAAGCCATGCTTTAATACCTAGAAGAATCAAATAATTTCTGGATTTATTTCATCCATCGACGTTCTTTAGTATAAGAAATGATTAATTGGCATTATTTATTTCTACGCCTTTTACGTATATAAAAGGTTACTAAAAGCGTTCAGGTATGCCTCTCTTCCTTTTTTGTTTCTGTAATTAAAAATGACTTTACTTTCAGCCATTACCACAACTATCTTGTAATTTAAAACTACCTACTTTAAAGAAAATACTTCTCGATATCTAAACTTTGGTTACAAACATAAGTTTATCTCGGAATTTCTAATTTGTGAAACTCGTGAAGGTAATATATTCAAAGGGGTTACTCTTGTCTTATTTTAATAAATTACAGAGGTTCGACCTCCAATTCGGCTTCGACTTCGACTTTCAGATAACCATAAATATATTTTTACTCGTTCAATACTACATGCACAATTGGATAGATTGCTAATTGCTTCTCACTTTTGGTGAAATGTTATATTGACTGGAAAGTGCCTTACTTAATAGCATTGAATATCACGAAGATCTGTAACTCCAATAACAGGAATAATTTCACAGCTAAGTTAAACTATAATTATATGCCTGTGTGTGAATGCAAATGCACTTTTAAATTCTGTAAATGTACAAATCTGCATTAGTTTTAAAACAAAGTCAATATTACACCATTTCAATTTATTCATAGGTATTATTTCTTTTTGTAAACCTAGGTTATCCACAGGTAAATGCATTTATCGTCGAGCTCTATGTGTTATTGTTGTGTTATTAACTATATAATGTTTAAATATTCGCCTCATTGGGAGACTAATGTATAATTGACTGCTATTTTTTAACTAATTTATTATTTGGTTTTTATTATTGTACATATTGTACAATACATTTAAAGTTTTGTCAGGTGGCCTGTGCATTTTAATTAGCAATGGCAATTTTGATGCTATAAATATAATTCTTTTACTCAAAAGATATTATAAACTCAAACTTCATTAGCTTGGGATCACCATAATTTAATTTAACTTGACCTGTATGTTACATGCTTAACGTCATTGGTTTTTTTATTATAATTAGGTACCACCTTTTTAATTTAAACAAAGGATAATTGCAACAATCAGTTATTTTTGGGGATTACATTATTGGAATAAAAGTTTTTGGTACTAGTTTGTCGATTATTACTATTTATATAAAATTTGTGTGTATAACCTTTCTTTTACAGGGAACCTATCAATCTACCTATCTCATTGTATAATTACTTCTCCGTGTTGTGAATTGCCTTTCCTGTTTCGAGTTTTGAGGAAAGGGTTTTTTTTGTATATTACTTAGAAACTCGTGGCGTCCAAATTTCTGTCCTTTGTTCTACATATATATCTTTCTTTCCTTTCTTTCTCGGACCTCAATGCTCCCCACGCATCCAAGTGCCCTCTAGCTGCTACTCGAGGTACCCTTCTCCATCCTATTCCTATTTCCTTTTTGTTTGCATACGTCCCCATCAGCGGTACACGTTACAACCTTCTAGTTGAAATATATGGCTATACTCTGAACATGATTTAATTATAGATTCTGATACCTCTGAGTTTAAATAAGATAAACGTAAATTTTCTTTAAGAGTCTTTAATCGTCTTGAATCATAATTTTGGAATTTTCTACAGAATTATTTTTTATGGAGGTTGTTGGAATTGGTTCAGATGTGGTAGAAATATTATAAATTTTGACTGACTTCTCAGTAACATTTAGAATTGAAGAGAGGGCCGTATTAGAATTTGCGTTGATCTGAACTTTTTGGATATAAGTATACACCTTCTAGAACTCTTTCATTATCAATAAATCCTTCGATAACCTCAGTTTTTTATTTTTATTGGAATAATGGCTTCACTTCTAGATTGTATAACAAACGCTTCGTGTTCTTGAACAGAGTTTGAAATTAGAACCATAGAAACATGATTTAATTTGAAAGGCTCATTTAGAATAATAATTTGGTCTTTTTCATAATTTATTTTGGATTGAGTTGCTTTTAGAAGATCATTGCCGATAATTCTGACATAACCAATTGGAAAATCACAATGGAATAAATATTTGTAAGATTTTGAGGGCAATTGAATGCCAAGAAAACAATAGCACAGAGTATGAACTAGTTCTGAAGACTTGTTAATTCATGTTGGAGTTGCCTAGGTGAGATATCAACACCCGTATCTAATAGTATTTGATGAACTCTGAGTTTGAGTAGTTTGAAAGTTTATGAATGTTGTTATAGCGTAGCCTGAATTTGAAAGGCTGACTTCTGCTCGGCCATAGTCGAAGTCCCTTGAGAGATTGTGTTGGAGTTGTGGTTGACGAATTGGAAGAACTTTCTTGGCTCCTTTTTTTTATTGTACTCAAGTTTCCTACATTCATGCATTAGGTGACCTATTTTCGATTTTAATTCTTGTTCCTCCGATAAAGCTATTGCGATTGCGGATTCCAAATCTTTAGGATTTTGAGATTTAACTAATAATGCGATATCTTTTTGTAACCCCGCGATGAACGCCTTTAATGCTTGTGAGTTCAATAGATCCGCACATCCCTTTAATGATTCGCCCGTTATGCCTTCATCTAGTGAATTGATTAATTTTATGTAGCAATTTTCGATTTTCGTAGAGTAGATTAAGACCGTTTCATTATGATTTTGCTTTAATGGGTTTAACTCTAATTTCCATTACCCCATTGTACGTTCATCAGAATAGACTTTTAATAAATGAGTTTTCAACTCCTTCCAATTATTAAATGACCTATTAGTAGAACCGGGGCACCGTTGGGCTCCATTTTTTTTTGTGGGAGACCTTAACTTTCTTTTTTTATATATGCCCACGTGGGGATCGAATCTTTTTCACTTCAGATTAAAAAGGTTTTATTTAATCTGTGTTTATTATTATTAGCATTTATGAGGGTTCGTTTTTTATCAAAGGAGGTTGCATAGTTGTTATTAGAATTATTATTACATTTCTTTTAATTCCCATCTACAAATTATCTATACAAAAAATTTAATTATACATTGGGGGTTGTATTCTAATAAGGGGTCCTAGTCTTCTAAGACGGGAATCTGTTCGCGGACTTCGCCCCTGTAATAAAAATTGTATTCTAATAATGGGGAAGAATTAATAGATAAGACATGTAAAGATGACAAGTGTTTTCATAATAAAAAGATGTAACGATTGTGTTCTATGCAATCTTTAAAACTGAATTTAAGCGCTAACTCAAATTTTTTTCAATATCTGAGGTTAGCATAATGTATTTATGAGTATTAATTAATTTCTATCCGAGGTTTAAATATCATTCTGATCTAGATAACTGTTTTACAATGTGTTTTCGTAATAGAATTTATTATAAAGGCATAATTGTTATTAAAATTGTTAGGTTTCAGAGACTTAAATACAAAGTTTTCCGCCAACGGGGCCTCGACAAGGAGGCAGAGCAAGTTGCACACCCGAGACCTGCCTTAAAAGTTAGAATTAGGCCGCTTATTATAATACAAATTCAAATTTCCCCGCCAAGAGTACCATGGCAATACACGAAGGCCCACGAACAAGTTCCGATCACGACAAGGGGCGAAGACCCAAGAAAAAGTTGCGGCACCCTACACCTTTTAAGAATTCATATCCAAACCCTCTTACTAAACTCATCTATAACCGCTAGTATGTAGCTGTACCCATTACTGTGATTACTTAAGATTATATATCACAAAGATCAGTCCACTATAACTAGAGAAAATGTTACTAGCAATGTACCAGCCTCGAGTACAATTCTCGCAGATTTATGCGTGGTGTACACTTTTTGTTTTCTGTAGCAACACTCTAATATCTCTCCTGGGCGTAAACTTTATAAATCTAAAATCCTTTTTTCGACAAGATGTATTTCAGTCGAGACAGAACCTGTATGTAAAGCCGTCTTATATTACACCATGGCATGGCAGATCCTTATCAGTAAAAATTCGAGGATTAAAAAGATAGTGTTCTAATAAGAGGCCGGTACACTTAATTTGATTATAACCCCTTTTTGATAGAGGTAATTCAGCTAAGATAGAGCTTGTATTCTGTATAGAGGCAAAATCTGGCTTAAAGAAGAACAAGACAGAGGATATTTTTTTCGGCGTATACATTGCTATATTGAAGATGCTGTCTTGTGTATTAAAAAACATGCTACTGGTCCGGAATTGGATAATCTCAAAAGAGATGTATGCGGTACGTCTTCAAGGGCGAAGAAGGTTTGAAAGCGTATATAGTACTTCAAGGTAGTGTGGAGAAATTAGTTAATTTTAAGAATAATCCCATATCTGTGTAATAATAATAATAGCGGCAAATAAAGATTGTATGTTACCCGCTGCATGTATTTTTTAAAGCATAATTACAATCGAATGAGTGTTATTATGGAGCAGTATCAGAGGTATTAGTTGTTTTTACTTGTTAATAAGCCCCCACTATATAATTAAATTTTTCGTGTAGGTAAAAGATCACAATCTGTAGATGGGAATTAAAAGAAATATAATAACAATTTTAATAACATTTATGGAATCTCCTTTGATAAAAACGAGCCCTAATAAGTATTAATAATAATAAACACATATTAAATAAAATCTTTTTATTCTCGAGTGACAAAAACACGATCCCCACGTGGCCGTGTATAAAAAGTGAAAGTTAAGGTGTCCCAGAGGTGACGTCAGAAAAAACAAAATGGCGGCCAAAGGTTCTACTCCTATTTCTAATTAAACCTCTAGCATAATCGGTAATTTTAGTTTCTATGATTGCAAATAAAACCGAATGATTATTTTCGTTAACTATTGTCTATGAACTCATATTTTTTTTATTTTTATTTTTATTTCCGTCGAATTTTATTAACATTTTTTCAGCAAGCTCGATTGTTATTTCAGACATTGTGGTGGAGTTATTTGATGAAGTATTGCGAGAATTAATATTGACTTTCAATTTTTGTTCGATCTGTTTGCGATCTTCATTATCAGAATAAGACATGCTTATATAAAAATGCTGACCACATTCTAGTAGACCCACGTATGACCTCCTTGATTCTGATTTCGAAATGCTGCTTCTACAATTTTGAGACGTCTTGTAAGGTTTTCTTTTGGCTACTTCTCGTGTATTGATGAATTTTCTGCTTCAGAATTCCACTCCTGACACCAGTTGTAATAGGTTTCACTCGGGTATTAGAATGATATGGCAAAATTCTTAATTTAAATTGGTTTATTGCGTTACTTGTTTAGTTACAGAGCGTTATACACTACTTTTACGTTGTTATAAAGATAAGTTTCTTTTGTTATTATTAAGTTGTCTTATATATTAGTTTCTTATCTTATTGCACTTTGAATATATTTGTTAGTTGTACTTTGAATATTAAATAAACTCGCGTGCAACAACAATTGATAACTAACATATTTCTAGAATAATCATATAGTGGAAGAATTATTTAATTCTAGATTACTTATCCCAATTATTATTACAGTTTAATTTCGATAGAAAATACATTACGTTAAGGTAGGTACATTACAAGTTATTCAGTGTAATCAATAGTTTCTTCTTTGTATAATGAATTTCAAAATTGCGATTATGTTTTTTACGCTTGTTGGTGTTTAAACGGAAGTAGTTTTTTTTTATTTTATTATAAATCGGGTTATCCTATTGTTATTTAGTCCTTGATCTTTTAGATCCTTTAATTAAGGGGAAATTGCATAATCATGGATTAAACTTTCGCAGTATTTAGTAAGAGTATAGTATTTGTTATGTCAGTCATAAGTAAATGTGGCGACATTCAGCTTGGAATTTTATGCAGATAAGAATTAATAATTAGGGAAATATAGACCATATAGAGTTACATAAGAGTTGTTTTTGAATACAGGGGAGATGAATGAAATTACATTGTTGCAGTAAAAGATTGTTCTCTTACTTCGTGAGTAATTGCTGAGTAGTGGTTTGGACTTCGGGAGGCACGGAAATTGTTCGTGTATGCCACGCGAACTGTTTCAGTGACTGATTAGGGTGTTTGATGTTGAACGTGACGATTTCTGAACGAGTTGAGAGTGGAGAACTAAACTTTGAGACATAAGATGAGCTTGACGTGTGAGATCTCCACCTGACCGAAGAGCGCGTGTTGGTTTTATAAACTACCGTTCTGATAGTGCGCGTCCATAGAATGGTGTTATGATGTTGAAGAAGGGGTGGCTGCTACTTCATTTTACTGTAGCATATTTTAAGTGGAATATTTCACGGGTTGCTTTTATTGAATGTTTTTGTAGTTTTTCCGATCTTTGGTAACTTTTAGGGGCAAAATAATCGTGAACGGCTTTGTAAAGAACAGAGGATGACAACAAGATGAAAAGTTGTTGTATTTGGTCGAAGTACTATTTAACATTTCAGCTACGGCAAACGTATTGTCAATTGTGATTTAAAATTTTCATGTGTTTAAAAATATAGAAATTGGCCCTTACTTGTGAAGCGAAATGGACTAGTGGAAAGCGTGTTTCCAGGACTTTTTCAGTACTGGTTCTACGCTGCGATTTTGTACATGTGTGTCAGTTAAAATTATTTAGTGCTTTATTTTAAAAGTTGCTACTAATACATATAAACGTTGTTTGATTTAAAATCGATGGGCTTGTTGCGTACTAAAATATGCACTTCTTGCGGTGTTTTGATTTATTTATTTATAGAAAGATTTATTTCCGACAAAATTACGAAATCTATTCAGATATTTAACTGGTTTTTGATTTAAAATTTATTATGATGTATATAGATTATTTAAACTGATTCAATAGACGATTGTAATAGTTAATTTTGAGTTACGTTTAGCGTTTGATTGTTTGTAAAAGAATAGTTTACAAGTACTAAAATGGTAGCGATAAATTTTATGTATGATAATGAAGATTGTTCAGATCTTTGACGATCTCAGTTTAGATTACGTAACTTGTTCAGCTAAGATAGGAACGGTGGCAGTTATGTTTGAAGTGAAGGTAAATTAAGTCTTCATTGAGAAACTTAGAATTTCAATTTTGTGGTTACTAGATTTGTTTGTGAACCTGGGAGTTATCTATGTTTGAAAAACCAGAAATTGAGAGCTATACTTTGGTATATTTGGCACATTACATTACAGATTCGACCTAGGTAGTTGTCGAAGTGTTCGTCCTACTGGAGGTTGCAAAAGGTAGGTTGATGCATTTTACTTTACCCGATTCAAGACAGAGTGGCGCCAAGAATACCGTCCAATTTGACTTAGCATTATCGTTTTTTACGGTGATCTGCCTGTTCGATGTCCTTATGTCGTTTGAACCTGTTTCACAATCCATCTCTGGAGTGCAGCTAAATTAATATGACTAATACAAAGTAAACATGCAATTTAGATCTTATGTTACCATCAACAGCCCAAATAGTACATGATAATAAAATCAAACTATGTTCTGATTATAGAGGCATAAAAGGCAATAACTTTTTAAAAAAAGGAGATGGTATGTATTGATAACAATAATACATTGTGGTGGGAATACACGCACACCACGCGCACACGCACACGTACATGACACGCACACGCACACGCACACGCACACGCACACGCACACGCACACGCACAAGCACACGCACACGAACACGCACAGCACACGCACATCACACACACACACACACACACGCACACACGCACACACGCACACCACACACACACACACACACACACACACACACACACACACACACACACACACACACACAGACGTATATATTTATATATACATATATATATATATATATATATATATATATATATATATGGGTTGGCCATGGTTGTCATGGAAACATTAATAAACAAATGTTTGTTTGACACTGACAGTTTAAAAATTCAATTTAAACAATATTGAAAAATGTGAAAAATAATTTTATTGGCGTAAAACAATATAACTAAAAATCATAAAATATCATAAAGTAACTGAAAATATTGTTCTATGTGTCTGCCCTGATGTTCCTCACACAAACGAATTCTTTCAACAAAATAATTGCTTACTTTTTGAAACACTTCTCTATTTATGACTTGAAAAACGTTTCTTAATCTTTCTTTCATGGTTTCCTTTGCTGTGGGAGGTATTTGGTAAACTTGATTTTATTACAAATCTTCACAAAAATCAAGTTTTGTAAGATTCGGGGATCTAGATGGCCAAGAAATTGACTCTCTCCTGCCACTCCATTTATTTGTAAATTGAAAATTTAGATGATTACGCACAATACCACTAAAATGGGTAGGCGCTCCATCCAATTGAACCCACAGTTACCGTAAAACTTGAAGCGGTAAATCATCAAGGTAACCTGTAAACTGTTTTCCAAAAAATTTCAAAAGGTTTCACCATTAACTGTTTGATCAAAAAAATAGGGTCCCAAAATTCTTGTTCCAATAATACCGGCCCATACGTTAAGTGTCCATCAATGTTGATAGTCTAATGGCATCACATATCTTGGATTTGTATCACTATAATAACGGAAATTATGACGATTTACAAATCCATTTTTGTGGAAGGTGGCTTCCTCAGTAAACAATACGTAATCAAAGAAATCCTGGTTTTCCTCTATTTTATTTAATACCCAAAGGATGAAATTCTCCTATTTATAAAATCCTGATCCGTTCATTCTTGTATTACTTGGATGTGGTATGGATGAAACTTTCGCTTGTGAATTATTTTGTTTATCGTTGATTTTCCGATATTGTTGTTCAGTGCGATTTGCCTGCCAGAAACTCCACGACGGTTTGCATAACATGTAACTGAGTTTCCTCGTTTGATGCAATGGTTGATCGTTCACCATTTGATTCATAATTGTTGTTTCCATTCCTTTCAAACCTCTCCTTGAGCCTTTCAAATGCCAAGCGATTTGATGTCTTTCTGTTTGGATGAGCGTAAATGGTTGATCGTAATAAACATTTGATACCAATGCAATAAATCATGTTGTTTCCATTCCTCTTTGAAAACCTCTCCTTTAGCCTTTCAATATTGTTAAGCGATTTGAATGTCTTTAAACTGTCATGTGAAAAACATTAGTTTATTAATGTTTCCATGACAACCATTTGAATTTTAAAATCGGAACTTGTTACCTAGACTTTCTCGTATACTACGCAATTATACTAGATGCAATAAATCAGTGTCTGTATCAATTCACTTTTAAATAAGGAAAATGAAAATCAAGTACGTATGTGCTCAATATAGCGATCGTTAAAACCAATAGAATATTTAACAAGATCTGTTTGCAGTGACACAAATCGGAATGGTAGTTTACACTAATTTTGTTCATGACATACCATATTGAAGTGTTTAAAAATCGAACTGTGGTTACCTAGCATATCTCGTAATAGATACCGTTCATATTTTAGAGTAGTATTTGAAGTGTGACACAAAACTAAGTGTGTTAAAGAGCCACTTTTAAATATTGATGAAACGTTATATTTACGTATGTGCCTTAATCATAAGCTACCTCGCCATTTGAAACAGATACGTTGACTATTTTGAGTAGTCTGTTTGAACGTGACACAAATCGTGTTAATGGTAAAGTATCTTCGATTTTAAAATGCTGAATTTCAAATGTTCTAAATATCATATTTATCGTGTTTACTTACACACTGCACAAACATTCAACATAGATACGTTGTCCATAATTTTAGGAGTAGTGACTTGAAAACGTCCAGAACCATCAAAACTATTAAGGTACAAGTGCCATTCTGTACTACGATATTCGATGAAACGTTATATTTAGATGTGACTTAAAACTAAAACTAACTCAATAACTTATGAAACAGATAGGTATAGCATATTTTGGAAAAGTATAATACATTATTTCCGTAAAAGCATGTCATTCCATTTAAAATATTGAGATATTTGATTATGAAGATTATGATTTTGTGAATAGTGTTGAGCAACACGTACATATTTGCAAATTTTATAGGAACACAAAGTAGTATATGTACTAGTAACCTGCAAAATATTTTCTTTAAGCGATATCAAAGAAAAAGTATGCCTTGTCAACGACACGTGAAAATCGCAATATTTCAAAACATTAAATATCTCAAAACTATTAATTTTACAGCTAACAGACCTTAAAAAACCGATTCAGAATTTATATAAAGATCAGAAAATGTAATAAAATACAGGGTGCCCTGTTTAAAAAATGAAGTTGCATGTTCTCCAGATCATATGAGACACCCTGTATAAACGAAAATATTTTCGTTAAATATGGATTTGATTACTGAAAAACTTTTGTATTTAAACTTTTTTTCTATCCCTACTGTGTAAGGAGATATACTCCGTTGTCGAACACTGTGTATATATATATATATATATATACAGGGTGTTTAATTAATAATTTGATAATTGGGAATATTTTAACTGTAGGATCCTGAGCTCAAAATATTGAGGTTTAACCCAAGTCACTCGCATAAAATGTGCCTCCGTACTGAGTTACAGGGTGTTTTATTTCAGAATTTAAATTTAAAACTGTTTGACGTATCATTGTCATACTTATTGTAGGTACTGTACACCCTACTATGTTAAATACACGTTTCTGGCTACTACCATGGCCGTACACCAGGGGAAAGCGGATCATAGACCATTTCAAAATTCTACGCCACTGGCAGAATTGCCAATTTAACATAATTTTTCGATTCTCTAATACTCTCTATGTAAATAACATATTTTGCCCTCGTAACGATAAAGTCATAGTTTTTCGAGACATTTAAAGTTAAGAACGAAGTTCTGTATTAATTATGTAGGTGTTTTTGGGTGACAGGATTGCATTTATTATGTAAATGAAACTTTAATGCATATTAACAAAATAAAAATATGTTATTTATTGAAACTTTTTGAAACGAATAGATGCATAAATAAAAGAACAATTTTATTACACGAAAATATAAAAAATCACATTTATGTAAACCTTTCATAACAAAAGTTCTATTCCGAGATCAATTCTTTCGCTAAACGATCTTCTAGCTTTAAACTAATATTAAAATAACACTTTATAACAAATAAACTGATTTCTACATTTATTTACAATTATCATAATCAGATAAATGCCACTTGAAGCATTTTTCCATATCATTTAGAAAAATGCTTAAGCTTTCATGGTATTAAAGTGCTTTTGAAAATAAGATCAGTTTTTGTGTAGTTCGCTCTGGTCTGAATTAATCGTTTCGATCTAGTAGGATGCTGTTAGTTGTTATTGTCATGAAAGATTCTGATTGTTGTAAAATGTATAAATCTGATTAAGTGAAAATGCTTCTGCTTTAACAATTTTACTAGTCTTGAAATGCGAGGTATGCTTTGTGTTTATGTATAAAGAAATCATTCCTGTCTTTCCGCTGCTCTAAAATATCGAGAAATGTACCCAGATAGAGTTCAGCCTAATCGCCAAACTTTCAGAAACATTTTTAGTCTATTAGGAGATATTGGACAATTTAAGTCTAAAAGTGAAGAGAGGCGAACTAAAATATTAACTGTTAATCAGATATTTTAGTGCGAGTTGCTAATAATCCTAAACGAAGCATGATGCTATAAATAGAAAAAATTAAAATCGTAATTTTTTTTAAAAAAACCTTTTTACTGAAGATGCCAAATTTACACGTAGAGGAGTTCTTAAATGAAAACAACCACAGTTGGGGTGTAAAATCACCATTTATTCCGAGAATCACATTTTCAACATGAATTTAAGATTACTGTGGTATATTTTGAGGTATTTTATTGGGTCCTTATGAATTACCATCAAATTTGAATGGCAACTCGTATTTAGAGTTTCGACGACTAAGAGGAATTGTCATTTAATCGAAGGATAGATATGTGGTTCATGCTGGATGGAATTCCACCTCATTATCCTTTAGTTGTACGGAACTATCTAGATCAGCAATTACCTCATCGTTAGATTGGCAGAGGTAGTGAATTTCCGTGGCCGTCTAGAACTCCCGAATGTAATCCCTTAGATTTCTATTTCTGGGGGCATATGAAATCACTGGTATACTTACAAGTATTAAATAATCGTCAAGAACTACGGCAGCAAATAATAAATCGTGCAAATTTTATTGCCAATCAACCAAACATTTTTAAAGTTAGAAGATCGTCTAGTGAAAGAATTGATAAGCTTATTGAGGAAAATGGGGGTCACATTTGTTATAAAAGGTTTAGATAAAATGTGCTTTCGTGTTATTAAAATTGATCTTTTATTTAAGTAGTTATACAAGGCCGATCCTAACCCAAAAAGTCACTAGAAAAGTTACTAGATTTGAAAAATCACTAGAAAAAGTAACTAGATTTGCAAGGTCACCTTGGGGGTCAGACGATAGCTGGTTCACGTCCTCGCTAGAATGTGGTGTATCATAGCTAAAAATAGTCGGTGCTTGTCTGCAGTAAAAGGTGGTCGCGTCATAGCTAAAAATAGTCGGTTCGCGTCTTAGCTAAAAATTATAGTGACAGCACCATCATTAAAAAATAGCTGGTGCGAGTGACTATTAAAAAATAGTAGGTAACCAAACACATGTGTGGTTTGAATCTCTCCTATGCAAATATGTCACAAAGGGAAATAACCAGATCTGTGTGGTTGGTGTCTGTGCTAGACACACATCTGGTTCGCATCCTCGCTAAAAGGTGGTTGTATCATAGCTAAAAATATCCGGTTTATGTCCTCACTAAAAGGTGGTCGCGTCATAGCTAAAAATAGTCGGTTCGCGTCTTATCTTATAGTGACAGAACCATAATAAAAAAAAATAGCTCATGTGTGTCATTATTAGAAAATAGTGTAATGCGTAGTTAGTGCTGTGTAAAACATGTGGATGGCATACGCTCAAGAGCAATGGACCAAAGCAACCGACCTGAGAACAGCGGTGGAACGCTTGAAGCATTAGTATTCGATGACCAACACGAGGCGGTTTACGGGCGAGGTGATTATAGTAAAGAGGAGTGTAACGTCCTAGCGAAAAAGTATGAAACAGGAGTAACGATATGTGAAAAGTTTTTAAATTTAAAGAAAATATGTGAAAAATGTTTTGTAGAAGAACTAAAGGTTGCGCAATTGCATCAGTTTTGCCACGATATAAAAAATAGACAGCATCTCCTGATGGCAGCAGTTATTCATTATCAAATGCAGATTAGCCTACTGATGCAATTCTCAAAGTACACTCTCCCCTCTACCATCAAAATCGTGATGCAGTAATATATATAAGGACAGTGCTGTTGTAAACTCAAAATTCAAAAGCGTACTCGAATCGGTAAAGATGGATCTATCTGCATTGAATAGTAGCACTTTCTGTAAATCCTTCACGAATGTAAAAGACTTGGAGGTGGGTGCAAAATATAAAGTGATTGATATGAACACTATCGGCACGAAGTGTGGTAAACATATTATCATTGAAACTGAGAACTTTAAGTGCATATTTCCCTTACGATTTTATGAATATTTCAAAAAAGAAGATCGCATTGAAAAGTTTAAACAATATCTGGTTGAGAAAGACGTGTACATCACCAGCGCCGGAACTGTAGGAAAGACAACTAATTTAACATTTCTGTAAAAATAATAATATATATCTATGTATAACTGTTTGGAAATAAATTATATATTTTTTATTGCAAAAAATGTCTTTTTATTTCTTGATTAAATGAAGAGTAGGTACATCATAATGAAGCACCATCATTAAAAATAGCTGGTGCGAGTCATTATTAAAAAATAGTAGGTAACCAAACACATGTGTGGTTTGAATATCTGCTATGCAAATATGTCACAAAGGGAAATAACCAGATATGTGTGGTTCGTGTCTGTGCTAGACACACATCTGGTTCGCGTCCTCGGTAGAATACGATGTATCATAGCTAAAAATATCCCGTTTATGTCCTCACTAAAAGGTGATTGCGTCATAGCTAAAAATAGTCGGTTCGCGTCTTATCTAAAAAATATAGTGACAGCACCATTATTAAAAATAACTGATGTGCGTCATCATAAAAAAATAGTAGTGACCAAACACGTGTGGTTTGAATCTCTGATATGCAAATATGTCATAAAGGAAATAACCAGATATGTTTGTTCCGTTTCTGTGCTAAACACACGTAATAGAAAAGTAACTAGATGTGAGGTTTATAACAAGTTGATATATAAACTGGACTTTAGACAGATGTAGGTTTCATTGAAGTTAATAAGTCTGCAGAAATACAATATAATAATGAAGAATTCAATGCATAAGTTTGCATCAGGAGCAATTTGTAAGAGGTCTCCAAAAAGGGAACAAATAGAAGACCTGATACGCAAAATGAAGAAGTTAAAATATGATTTGGATTTGTATGAAGTGCAGCGTATGCTAAAAAAAGCAAGATTAAACTAAAGTCTTGTTATTAACGCATTATTGTAAAATTGCTAACAAACTAGACATTGGTGTCTTTTGTGTTACACTGGCAGAACTAAAATCAAAAGTTAAAAACTTATGATCTGTTAGTAAAATTTCAATAGATTTTAAATTCCTTGTTTAAAAAAAATAGTTAATTATTCTTGTGAACTGCTGTAATATTGTTTGCCCTAATTTTTAAATTTTGTAAAAGAATAGTCCTGAAAACTTATAATTTATTAAAATTGGTGTATACCGTATTCTTTAAACAAAATATTACCTATGTGTTTGTAATACGTAAAAATGAAAATGAAATAAAGATGCTTAACGGAATTGTATATACATGAAAATTTTTAAACTAAACGAAGATGTAATTAAAAATTATTATTAATTATAATCATTAAACGAAGATGCTTTACTGTATTATATAATATATGAATATTGATTTAATTTAAAATATTACGCTCCAGAAATATAACTTAAATGGAATAATCATTAATTTAAAATTATGAATTACAAATGCGAAATACGAAATTGTACTAAGGTACATTTTTAATAGTAAGTAGTTTCATTTTCAAATAATGAAATCAACAGTGTTATGTTAATTAATGGTTACATAAAAAATTATAAGAAATATATTAATAAATGAGTAAAACGTCTTCTTCGTTTAATTTAAAAATTTTCATGTATATACAATTCCGTTGAGCACCTTCATTTAATTTTCATTTTTACATATTACAAACACAACGGTAATATTTGTTTAAATAATACGGTATACACCACTTCACAAATTTTAATAAACGACAAGCTTTCAGGACTATTAAATTTAAAAATTAGGGCAAACAATGTTACAACAGTTTACAAGAATAAATAACAATTTCTTTCTAAAATAAGGTATTTCAAATCTATTCAAATTTTATTTTTTTTTAATTATGGTTCTGTCACTATATTTTTTAGATAAGACGCAAACCGACTATTTTTAGCTATGACGCGACCACCTTTTAGTGAGGACATAAACCGGCTATTTTTAGCTATGATACAACCACCTTTTAGCGAGGATGCGAACCAGATGTGTGTCTAGCACAGACACCAACCACACAGATCTGGTTATTTCCCTTTGTGACATATTTGCATAGGAGAGATTCAAACCACACATGTGTTTGGTTACCTACTATTTTTTAATAGTCACTCGCACCAGCTATTTTTTAATGATGGTGCTGTCACTATAATTTTTAGCTAAGGCGCGAACCGACTATTTTTAGCTATGACGCGACCACCTTTACTGCAGACAAGCACCGACTATTTTTAGCTATGATACACCACATTCTAGCGAGGACACGAACCAGCTATTATCGGACCCCCAAGATGACCTGTTACTTTTTCTAGTGACTTTTTTCGAATCTAGTAACTTTTCTAGTGACTTTTTGGGTTAGGATCGGCCTTGTGTAACTACTTATTTAGATTATAACAAAATGGTTCTTTTCAGAACCACAACTTGTTCTTAAATGTTGAATGAATAAATATTTTAAGAGATTTCAATAACTAACATTATGTTTGTTTTTTGTTAACAGGGATTAAAGTTTCATTTGCCTAATAAATACAATCCTATGACCCCAAAACACCAACATAATACGCATTAAAATCAAAATAACTGTGCAGCTTCATTTTTGACTTTAAATGTCTCGAAAAACTATGACTTTATCGTTACGAAGAGTATGTTATTTACATAGAAAGTATATAATTGTGCTAAAATTGCAATTCCACCAGTGGAAAGGGTCAATCATCCACTTGCCCCTGTCGCACGCCTCTGGTAGTAGCCAGAAACGTTTATTTAATATAATTTAGTAGGGTGTACAGTACCTATACTTCTATAACTCCAGATCATTTCATTTCTTTAAATTTCCACTTTGTAGGTTGCAAAGTCGTGTATTGTTCCACACCAGATATTTTTGCTAGTCTCATATTTTAAGCATTATTAAATTTATGTTAAATTTTGAAAAAGATGGTATCCATTCGTGTGGTATGTTTCTAAGTTTCCCATGTCTAAATTACAAACTTAAGTACAGAAAATAAATAGTGTATTTATTCATTGTAATACAGATTTTGAAACTGTAGTATACCGTAGCTGTAATTTTGACAATTACAAAAAAAATCAAACTTGAGTTTTTATCTCGATTCAAAATGCAAAAAAAAATCCAGAAAGCAAAAAACATAAATGTTAAAAGGCATGGCATATAATGTAAAACAAAATCCATACAGCTCTATTCTATTTCGGATAAAAACTTTGACGAAAAAAATGTAATACTCAATGGAATACATGTAGAGAAACCCAAGAGTTCATTTTTTCATCAGTCATCGAAAACAATTGCCTGTCTAAAGTTTCTTACAAAAGTAGGTTTAAGTTTCCATCGTTATAAATGAACTTCGTACAAAACTAATATAACACCCTAAAACCCCGAATGATCCAAGAACTTATAAGTTACGAAATTATTGTTACTGAGAATAATAGAACATTATTAAAAATCCCCTCTTTAAATGTGAAACAACAAATATAGGGTATCATCATGTTCAAATATTCTATTTAAATTTCATTTAAGCAAGCTAACAAATACATGTATTCAACAATAAGGAATTTTCAACGGAAATATGGCCATTATGCAAAATTATATAATGGTAATAATTTTAGGAGTGAAAATCTGGCGCCAAGTCTAGGTATTGATTAGATACCTCCATTTAACGTGGGCAAATCCCGTAACAACGCAATCTAGCACAAAAACACATCAATTAAACTGATTTTTTAATCTATTAAACATACTTCTCCAACGAAAACAACAAATTGAATGCTCAGCGTAAAATTTATCTATTTTCATTAGCCTATCCAGTAAAGGAAACTGTGGAAGGTATCTTATATTTCCATGTTTCTGTGAAATTAATTTGCATTATTGATCAACGTTCTTCATAAGACACAATAAATTTTAATACGTTTATTAAACACATGCAAATATTCTCTTCTACAGATTTTAGGTCAAATTTCATTAGGAAGGTGAAGTGGTCCTAATACGAGTATAAACTGGATTTTACTTGAACTTAGTCATGCACATTAAAGTTAATGAAGGATTTTATGTCATATGAAATTATATATCACAGTAAATTTCTACAGTACAAACACTAGCACATATCAATATATTCTTATTGAAACTTAGATGATAACAATGTTCGAGACATCAGAATACTCGATTTTACGACTTTTGAGTTTGGGAATAGCGAATGTAAAAAATAATCATTTACCCGCATAGTCTAATCACGGGGACGTAATGAAAATTGTTGTTTGTAGTGCTTATTGTAAATCTAATCTCAACTAAACACAAATGTACAGGGTGGCCAACTAAGAATGCGAGGTACTGTATCTGGGAAACTATCAATCGTAAAGGCTTGCGCAAAAAACAATTATTACTAAAACGGCCAATACAAAAACCTGGAAAATATTTTCAAGTTTCTGAAATGGCCGCTAGGTGACCTAAACTAATCTTTAAAGTCGAGGCTAATCTGAACTTTTTTTGTTTAGCACTTTTTGACGTATGTCTAAAAATAAAGTGGTGGGGGTATTCAAAGGTTTCCTTAAATAACCCCCTGTATCTTCGAAACGGCTAAGCAGATTTTAAAAAACTTTAGCGCGTTGAAATGAGCTATTCTTGGAATTCAAATGTTATAATATTTGAAGTTTTGTTAGTTTCACATGTCGTCGCTAGAGGGCTTTGTTCGCCATTCCGACAGAAACGGTTAATTTTCGCAAAAAAATTAAATGCATTGGTATGATTTTTTTTTCATGAACAAATAGCTAAATGATGCCTAAACAAGTTCGCGAAAACCGCATCTCGATATCTTGTTCCTAACCTAAAATATCGGCCAACGAAAACTGTATACGAAAATTCCTTAAATTTTTATTTTTTTTAACTATATTTTTCTGGAATTGTTTCTATTATGTAAGTTGTGACACTAAAAAGGACCGATTTAAAGGAGGAAGGTTTTAATGCCCCGTAAATGCTCGAAATGCTGACCATCACTCTGTGCATTGCACAGGCCTCTTATTGGTAGACAAAATAACTTCAATTTCGGCTCTGAATAGGTTACCTAGAAATTGCGATTTTAAATGTTTGTAAATTTATACACCAGAATAAAATCACCCTTTTTGAAATTACTACGGGCAAGTAAGCAATGCTAAAATTTATACGACAGGCCTATTCTTTGTTTTGTTAAATGCATATTCACTATGGATATATACGAAAAATACAATTAATAGAAGCAGACAATGGAAACAGATACCTAAACAAAACATACATAATCCTCAAATTGTCAATAGTTGTCAATACTTTCGGGTTACTTTGAGCAATTTTTGTGCTTTCAAAATGCGTTTTACGAATAATGAAGCTGTTGATATGCTTGCCGTTTATTTTGAATGTCTTCAGAATGCCGCAGTAGCTAAAAGAGTTTACGCGGCTCGATACCCAAATCGGCGTCTTGGCGATGTAAGAGTTTTTCCCCGAATAGTGGCGAACTGACGAGCCAATGGTAGTTTTCGGCCTACGTTTCAACGGCAAAGAATTGGAAGAACACAAGAAAATATTAACCGTGTACTGGGCTATATTGAAGGAAATCCTCATGTTAGCACAAGAGCATTATCCACTGAGTTGGGCATATCACGGACAACGGTTCAATACCATAGGTAAGTTCTAATGGCCATCAAAATATATAGGTATTCGTTTAAACTTTTTTTTTTAATTACTTTAAGAATGCACCCATATCATGTCGTTTTGCATCAGGCCTTGAAAGAGGAAGAGTATTGTCATTGGATGTTAGGCATGATACGCGAAAATAGAGAATTTTTATTTCAAATTCTTTGGACCGATGAAGCCACCTTCAGTAGTGACGGAGAGTCAATCTGCACAATATGCATTATTGGTCTGCAGAAAATCCCCATTGGTTGCGTGAAGTTCAGCGCCAAGGACGTTGGAGTTTAAATGTATGGTGTGGATACTGGGAGGCAGAATTATTGGGCCATATTTTTCGAGCAACCCCTAAATGGCAATGTATTTCTTGACTTTTGGCCAATCAATTACCGTTGTTGTTGGAAGATGTGCCTCTGAAACAAGGCAAAAATTGTTTTTGCAGTTGATGGTTGCCCAGCACATTTTGCTATTAATGTGCGAGAGCATATTAATGCAGTATTTCAACAGCGGTGGATTGGAAGAGGAAGACTGTTTCCATGGTCTCCGCGATCGCCAGACTTAACTTGCGTCGATTTTTATTTATGGTGGCGCTTAAAGGACATCGTGTTTCGGACTCAACCTACTACTAGAGAAGATATGAAAACCGGATTCGTAATGCAATACGTAACATACCGAGTGCCGAAATTGAAGCTGCAGTTTTATCTAGTCATGAGAGGCTTCAGCAATGCATAGAGCGTGATGGTCAGCATTTCGAGCATTTACGGGGTATTAAAACCTTCCTCCTTTAAATCGGTCCTTTTAGGGCCACAACTTACATAATAGAAACAATTCCTGAAAAATATAGTTAAAAAAATTAAGGGATTTTCGTATAAAGTTTCTTTGGCCGATATTTTAGGTTAGGAACAAGATATCGAGATGCGGTTTACGCGAGATTGTTTAGGCATCATTAGCTACTTGTTCATGAAAAAAAATCATACCAATGTTTATTTTTTGCGAAAATTAACCGTTTCTGTCGGAATGTCGAACAAAGCCCTCTAGCGACGACATGTGAAACTAACAAAACTTCAAATATGATAACATTTGTAGCCCAAGAATAGCTTATTTCAACGCCCAAGTTTGTTAAAATCGGCTTAGCTGTTTCGAAGTACAGGGGTTATTTAAGGAAACCTTTGAATACCCCCATCACTTTATTTTTAGACATACGTCAAAAAGTGCCAAACAAAAAGTTCAGATTATCCTCACTTTAAAGATCAGTTAATTTTTATTAGGTTAATATATCAGAATTCACAGAAACATTACTTTTTTAGATTCAAGATTGCAGTTACGCCTAGCGGCCATTTCAGAAACTTGAAAATATTTTCCAGGTTTTTGTATTGACCGTTTTAGTATAACTTTTTTGCGCAAGCCTCTACGATGGATAGTTGCCCAGATACAGTACCTCGCATTCTTAGTTGGTCATCCTGCAAAACTTCTAACAGACTTCAATTTCCACTTTTCCCATAGTTTTTTTTTGTTTGACATATTGTATTTTTGTCGACTAATTACATTTTTTTATATTTATAGTTTTCACAATTTTGAAGCGTACATAACAGTATATTATGCCCCTACTTAATTATTTGAATAAATAAATTATACCTAATGCTGTACTGTCCTTACAATTTTATAACCTTATTTCAGATGGTTGTGGTGAAGTCTAAATAACCAATAGTTCAAACATTTTCAAAAGATACATATATTTCTGCAATCGAAACCTCCTTCATTTCATTCGAACACTTGCACTTGTGAATATTCATAAAGCATTCTTTTTCCAAAAATAACGAATAAGCGTTTGTATACATTTCACTGTAGAATTAAATCGCATAAAGTTGTGAGAACAGGAAAAAAAGAAACAATGCATCATACAATACTTGTTCTTCAACATATATATATATATATATATATATATATATATATATATATATATATATATATATATATATATAATAGGTAGCGGACCGCGAAAATTTTATTATCATAATAAACAAGTTCAAATCGTAATTGTTACCGCGATAGAAGGGTTAACGGTATTTGATGTATTTTATTATATATTAAGTTGTAATTTGATAATGTTTCCTGGATATTTTATTTTATGTATTTTACGTAATTGATATTTGAGTAAGAATTGAAAAAAAACACATGGTAGGATAGAAACAAATGTTCGCTCGAACTGCCTTTATTGAGGTAGTGTAACGAACCTTTGAAACTGGCCGTATGAACATTATTGTGGTAAAAACTTCACAAATGTAATAATAAATTGTATCGGTACACACTGCAATCAAATACGTATCTATTTGGTACTTGAAAACTCGAGACCTAAATGTAGGGTTTGTTACGGACGAATACATAGGGTTTGTTACGGACGAATACATACTTTTAAAATTAAGATGTCGTGTAGTAAGTAATGTGAAACTATTCCAACGTAAATTAATGTTTCTAGTTTTTTTGTTACTTTTCAAAGACGGGGGTGGACTTTCGGGAGTAGACGTGTCTAGTGGATAGTGGAAACCAGGGGGGAGGGCAGTTGCTATTGAAATTTTTATTGAGCCGGACGCTTTGATTTGTTTTAATTAGAAACTCCCATTGTAAACGGTTTGTATTCAATAAATATTTCGTGCGTGTACATTTTCTTTTGAATTAGTCAACACTAATTTGTGATTTCTTTTGAGTGTTAGCTGTAATGTGTTTTTCAAATATTTGGTTTTTGAAGTTAAACTGCTTAGGTTAACTATTTGTGAATGTGATCAATTAAAGCGTAAGTAGGTATTTTTATATAAATCAGTTTAGAAGCCTAGATAACCTATTAAAAATCAAACATTGCTTTGCAAAGGTATCTTATTCGCACGCGGACTCATTAAGCTGAAATATGCTAAAATAAAAGACAGGACAGGGCTCCCTTACTCTGGTACTGGGTGAATTAGCATTGTTGTCTATTGTTTATATTTATATTTGTGTAGAGGTGGGCAGGTAAACGAGTACATGATACCGCTGGTTATTAGTTGTAAAAGGCAATTGCCAGTGGGTACGCACTCTGGGGTCCAGATAACCATTAAATACCTCGAATTTTATTTTTATTGTTGTATAGATGAATGTGTAAACTGAGAATGGTGCGCTGTATTTTTCTAACGCATTCAAACATGTATCGGTCACGATGTTATGATCTATTTATAACACCCTTGTAAGGCTTTGTTTTAATGAGTTTTTTGTCAGTTTGTTAAGTAGAATTATTTGCGTGCGAACTAATTTCCCTTTATCTGTAATTTCTTGTAACTGTACATATGTAATGTTATGCTTTAGTGATCACTAAAATATTGTGTACGTTGAAATTCCTTGTCTGTTTTCTTTTGTCCTTGCCTTTAGCTTATTATCACCTGTGCAGTAGACGTATTTTTGAAACAAAATTTATTTTTGCATACATTTTCTTTATAAAGTATTTTAATGTAAAGCGAAACAAATGTAAAAATTAAATAAATATGGTTGAAAATACTGAAGCTGTATTATCGATATTTTTAGAGAGGCGAATGGTTTTGGGATTTTTGTTACGTTAACATGTAGTTGTAGTTAAAGCCAAACAAAGTGACGCGCGTGTCATCAATGACACATTTCCATGTCTTATGTGGCTACGTTTCCGTCATAAATTGTATAATAAAAGTTGTAAAAAAAAACAATTATAAAGGTAATGCAATTAATATAATACTTTTGAGATACAATAATGTATGTGCAAAAGCTTGTTTTCGTTGGGTTCAGAAGCCTCTCAATGTAAAATTTTAATCAACGAGCCAGCAAGTAACGACGTAAACCTGGTCACTCTCAGAAATGGCGCTGTGTTACCGTCTTTTATTCATCGATTCATCGATATTTTG
The DNA here is from genome assembly GCA_036346205.1 of Vesta saturnalis. Lineage (NCBI taxonomy): Eukaryota > Metazoa > Arthropoda > Insecta > Coleoptera > Lampyridae > Vesta > Vesta saturnalis. The sequence continues at coordinate 2,192,903 of JARFJB010000618.1, read as the reverse complement.
AGGTTCCTGATAACATTATTCTGATAGGCATATTTGATTGATTTTTGTCATCAACAATTTGTAATAGTGTATTTTTATTCTTCGGTTGCCAAAATGCCCAAGCAAATGGATAGTCGATGCAAAGAACTCGCGGCATCATTAATTAGCTATTTCGAGCAAGAAAGGGATAATAATGGGCCTCCGTTTCCCTTAAATGCTGTTCGAGAGGTAAAATTTGGATAGTACCATTGAATAAAGATAATACATATAAAATAATTGTACTGTAAGAGTATTTTGTTATAACGTGTAGCTTCTGCTCTAAACCAAAAAGTATGTAGTGGACGAGCTGACAGAACAGTACGGACCTAATGTCTTACGTCTCCCTCCTTACCACTGCATATTCAAACCTATTGAGTAAATTTGGGTAACAATGAAAATGAAATATGGCGCGAGGCATTACTGGTTACTCCTGAAATGCTAAAAAATTCTGTAAAACATACCGGAGAAGAAATTTGTAGGTGGTATGAGAGGGAAAGAATATTTGAGCGCCCAGAAGTTCGTCCTCTGATTATAAATTTTGAAAGTGATGACATGACTCTAATAAGGAACTATATTTAGAAAATGAATCAGGTTTTGTCGCTTTTTAGTAAAAATTTTGAATAAGTACTATTTACTTGTTTATTTATTTATTTATTTATTTAGGCAAAGTTTGAAATACCTGCACTGCGCTGGTAACAACAAAACCAGACAATTCTGACAAGCTATAAAAATTACGACCGTTCATGAACAAACTTCGAACTAACTTTATGCTACCTCGTCAATTTTGACGTGTATCAGGTAAAAAATCCGGAAAGTAATCCAAATTATGAAAAGAAATTTGGAAAGTGTATAGCATCACCTCTTGTAATGATCGATCAATTTCTTGAGGCTGTGAAAAAGCTACCATTTTAATTTTATTTTGACAATCTGTTCACTGGATTTGATATTTTGTATTATTTGAAGAGCCAAGGAAATAATGCTACGGGGAAAAATAATAGAACTTCAGCTACCAAGATTTTAATAAAATGGATTGACAATAGTGTTGTTTCTGCAGCATTCACTTGTAACGATATAACACCTATTTCTCAACCCGAAAAAATAATTCAGGTACAGTGGCCGGCGTGTAAGAAGACGAGGAGCCGGGCATCGAAGAACTACGGCGGTTGCCGATTATGATAAAATACTAAGCAGTGGCGTATCACATTTGTATGTTTAATTATATGTATATTGGAAGAATGCGTATGAAGATGAATAATTCCAATATTTCCATTGGTGACGCGTTTTTTTAACATTTGGTTTTTCATGTTTGCATAATAGGCATCTATCCCTGAAAGTATGTAGGCATCTCTCCCATTTGTCTAATAGGTAATTTTGAATGTATTTTTAATATACACTAATAAAAATGAAATAATGAAAGCATTAGGTACCCATTAGAAAATTGTCTTAAAGACGATTAGAGGGGAAAAACATAGTTATCTAAATAATAAATTACTTTAATATACCATTAAAATATATATTATGCACCATTGACGCCTCTGAGGTAAACGAACGCGGAATTTGAACAACATCATAAAGTGGTCTTTGCGCATAGGCGGCGTCTTCTTACACGCCGGCCACTGTAAACAGGACATTCATAATAACAGAATATAATCGGTTTATGGAGGAACGGCCCTTTTAGATGAGAATATCAAGGTATAGAATTGGTATCAGAAAAATGGTGACGGCCAATATTTATGTGGTTATTGGACGTGGCTATGACAATAGCAAGACTATCAAATCCTTCATCTCCCATTCCAAAATTAGCTTTCAGAAGGGAAATTGTCCAAACTTATATAATGCGATATGGTGTTCCACCAAAAGGAATCGATAGGAAAAGCACATCCAATCAAGCATAACTCTACATGGAATATAAAACGATATCAGATATGACGGTTGGAATCACTTTCTACTTCCAAATCCGGACAACAAAAAAAGACAGTCCCGTTCTTTCGGAATTCATCTGTATTTAGTTAACTACAAACATTAATATGAGATAAGAAACAACTTTAAAAATTGTGTAAGAGATATTTAAAAAACATCTTTGGATTGAAAAAGAATAAGAAATAACGAACGTAATGGTACGTTCTCCGTGTCACTTATAAACAACTATGACATTTATGATATTTTCGAAAAAAAACGCAGAGATCGATAGGAATAAACAAACGTTTTTTTTTTCATGTCAACATGTAGCCGGTTAACTAGATCAAAATAAAAATTAAATAATTTTCTCAATTTTGCCGAATAATTCGGAAACGGTAAATTTTAAAGATAGAACACCTGATATAAACTGACCTTAAAATTTAACGATAAACCTGAAAACGGTATAAATATAAAGGTATTCCATTTGATATAAGCAAGTTATTGAGGTTTGAAATCATGCAACTTCGGAAGAATATTTCGGGGGTTGTAGAGAACTTTTTTTAAATTAAAATACGTCAAAACGTAGCTTATTAGGAGCCCCAGAATATCGATTCCGAAATTCGCAGAGATCAGGATACAGCACCGATTTTGCGGAACCCTGCAAATTTTCATATTTTTCCAAATAATTCGAACACGGTAAGTTTTTAAGATTAAACATTTTAGATAAATTTACATTAAAATTTGACGATATATCCGAATATTGCAAAAAATTGGGGGGTTTTATTTAAAAAAAAAACAATTAGTTACTACCACACTTTTATGACGTACCCTGTGTATTGGAAAATAATTTTAATATACACACCTATTAAACACCAAAAGGTTTACTTCTAAAACTCATATTTACTGAGATATGACACAACGCAAATACAAGAAGTAGCTGAAGATCTACAAGATCACCTTATAAATTAAAAACTAAGGAAGCCATGACAAATTTGACACCGGACTCTTTCGTTTCGTCAAAAAGTAGGATAGTAATGTGAAAAAAGCACTATCTTTGATATTAACTCCAATACCACCTAAACGTGTCGAAAATACATTTACATTTCATAAATATCATACGAATTACAATTATTCAATTAAATTTCCGTTAACTATTGACAGTAAAATTTATTCATCAAACGTAAATAACTTTTTGCAAGACTAATTTCAATTAAAAATTCCTATTCAGATTGCTTTTGAATTATGAATTAGAATTTATGCGATCCAGATTTTCAAACATAGTAGAAAACCGATTATCGTGTTGAATAGTATTGATGGTAGAACTAATCAAATTAATAAATATCCATAATGAAATTTAGTTGAATGTATTAATTAAACTTCAATGTGTTGATAGATTTTATTGTAATAGTAATAGTTATTATATTTGATATATCTAATGAGTACTATTTGTAACATGAAATGCGTGTATTGGAGAGGTTAAATAATATCCGGTGTGACGTTACAAAAGAATTCCAACTAAACATCTGAAACTTTCACAAAGAATCGTTCAGCACCACAAAAGCCTCCAACGGAAATAATATAAAGATCAATTTATAGTTAGTTTGAAGAGGTACAAAACGTAATGTCTAGACTATTCAAGGGCAAAATTAATCTGTACCTGTAAATTTAAAAATAGACGCTTCATTATATACAAACAATTTTTTCCGTAAGATTCGTGACACCCACCATTGCAGATATAAATAATAAACTCCACTTCATTTAAAAATATATGTACAAATACATACAGTGAATTCTTTTTTTAAGTATACATAGACCCTATGTATACTTTCAAAAAGGACAAGTCAATGCATTGTGATTTACATTAAAAAGACAATTTAAAACGTCAAGTGTCAATGAAATATTTCAATTTCTGGTCTCATTATTGTATTCAAAATGTACAGTGTGTCCCATTTTCGATGATATTTCGGGATATTTCACTTACGAGTAAAGAGTTGAGGTTTTCACAATACCGTGCTACTTTTTTGTGAGAAGAACGCTAGTAGAGTAGTTACAAAACGTCGTGGCACTCGAGATGCGCGGCGCGATTTTCTACAATTTGAAAAACTTAAACGATGTTATAATCGGGAAACTTCGGTAGCAAAAATGCCATCCTAAAAATATACGGCAAATGAATAAATTTAGTAATTATCGATTTTTTTAACGATTGATATCGTAACTGAATACATTTTTATTGAATGATCATTTGTAATAATTTCAATTTAGGTATGTATTGGATTGCCTATTTCATGTTTGCATTAAAACAATTTTTAGTTAGTAAAATAACCTAACCTGTTCAACATCAGCTGTTTTTATCAAGGATTTGCAAAATGAAGTTCAACGTTTTATAAACTTTTAATTACACCCAACAGATAGACAGAAAATAAGAATAACTTCTGATAAGATTTTTGGTTGTTAATCTTAGCAATCATCGAATAGGTAAATTCTTAAAACTCATCGTTGATCGCAGGTCTAAATATTTATATTTTAAGAACCAACAACAGGAATCAATCAATTAGCGTCATTACATTAAAATATGTGTCGGACAGTGTTATTACAAATACGACAAGTATTTATTCAATTCACACTATTAGTTTATTGTGCCGACTAGAAAATGTGAAAAATTGTTTGTTCGATAATTCTTAGTTTAAGTAATAGTAGGAGTAAATGTGTACTACAAAAACTTGAATGAAGCTTCTCAATAGGATTATAGTATTATAAATTGAAATACTTCTAATAGGACAGAACACAAACGTTGAAATAACTACTACGTTTCACAGCATTGTTCAACTTAATGAGAGCCTCCTTGTTTGGTCGGAAAACATGTTTGTAGAAGTATTTCAAATTCTAATACCAACGTGTAAAATAAATCGCAAATTGATAAAACATTTTAAAATGTAATTTTATTAACATACAAAATAAATCTTTTGATTCTTTTTCTCGCTTTATAAATTCATACAATTTACAAATACTTTCGCGAAGTTGACTGTGAACAACTACTCCACTCATGTTCAAAACGTTTACTTGGCAGTTTGGACAACAAATAACGATGAAATAAGTGTCTTGAAAAGACAGATTTTGTATAAAACAGAAGGATAAACTCAACCGGCAACGTACCAATACAACGTAAAGTAAATAAAGTGAATGACTACATTAAACTACTACTATAAACAAAACTTTCATAGCCGCTACATTTCTGAGATACAAGGCGAAATTGAAAATATTGCATTTTGGGACCTCCTTGTATCTCCGTTATCCTTTAATGTATGGTTCTTATAGAGTTTTTTACGCAGAATCCAGTGGCGTAGTCGTATTTTGCTGTAAGCTGTCAATTTTAAGCTATAAATAAAAATACGGTTTTTTAACGGAATACTCTATATTTTTTCTTGCGTTTGATTGGAAATTTTTAAGCTTTACAAAAATGTATAATACATGATGTGTATTTTAGATAATAAACCAAAATCTATGATTTCAAAAATCTACTTAATAACAGTGTATTATATAGCATTAGAATTAGTAGGCCGTGATTATTAGAACAATGAAATGATCATTTTCTAGCGCTTGTCAAGACCTGTCAGTTGTAACATTTATATTCTCTGCATAATATTGTATTCGTTACAATGGCTGAAAATGATAATTATCATTTTGAAAAATATGATATGTTAGTCTGTTTTATAGAGAAAACTCCCGTGAGGCTTCCCAACTGTATTTCAACCGGTTTGCTTAAATACTTATTTATCTTTTGACGTATGAAGATTTATTTTTATTTAAATCTCATTTGGATTTATAGATAGCCAGAAGAAAGCAACCTTGTCTTTTAATATTTTCTCGAATAAAAAAAATTTGGTAGAACATGAATTATTTATCCAACCCCGACCAAAAAAGTATAATAAGGAAAATCGGGATACGGACGAAGTCAACATTTTAGCATGTATATAGGCAACGCCTTCACAATCCTGCAGAGTTCTAGAGCAGGAGATTGGTGTTCCCAAGACTCGGGTTCAAAGAATTTTGACCAAATAGAAATTTAAACCATACAAGATTAACATTGTTCACCATTTGCATCCTGGGAATTCAGAACATCGTTTACTCTTTTGCTAATAACTTTGCTAGATTTATAATATGGTCCGACGAGGCTTACTTTTCGAGTGCAGGTATTTTCAACAGACATATACTAGATTTTGGTCCGAAGAAAATCATCATGTGCTATTCGAAAGAAAGCAACAGGGTCGATTTGGATTTAGCGTAGCTTCTTTATTTTGGGGCAACAAATAGAATACAGAATTTATGAAGGCAGTCTTACAGGGAACAGACATCTTGAAATTTTGCAAAATGTTATCCCTATGTTACTAGACAATGTTCCCTTAGCTCATCTTAACAGGATACATTTTCAACAGGATGGCACACCGCACATAATGCTGTAATTGTTCGAACTTTTTAGACAATTATTTCCCGCAAAAGTGGATCGGCATTCATGGACCAATTATATGACCTCCACGGTCACCTGACCTGTCCATGCTAGACTTTTTCTTATGGGGCTACTTGCGGAATAAGGTTTACAGTATCCGTCATTGGACAAAAGATGAACTACTTAATGCCACCAATGCGGCATTTCAAAACTTGCAAAGACGTTCCATAATTATTTTAAATGCTTTAAAAAGATTAGTAGTTCTTTTAAGGTGAAAATCTATTAAGGGGTTACTATCGAGTTAATATTATGTTACTTTTTAGTTTTATTCTGCCTTAAAATTGATTTGGCTTTTTAAAATCCCTATGTTTGTAATATCCTAATATAATTAACTCACGACCTAGTAATTCTAATGCTATATAATACGCACTATGTTATTGCGCAGAAAATATACAGGGCGTTCCGTTAAAAACCATAAGTTTTATTTATAGCTAAAAATTGAAAGCTTATAGCAAAAATACGACTAAGCCACTGGATTCTACGTAAAAATCTGAACCAATTTTTACCTTTGCCACACATTAAAGGATAACTGAGATACAAGGGAGGTCCCAAAATGCAATACTTTCAATTTCGCCCTGTAACTCAGAAATGTAGCGAGCTATGAAAGTTTTGTTTATACCAGCGTTCTCCTCACAAAAAAGTTGCACGGTATTGTGAAAACCGCAACTCTGTATCTTCACTCGTAAGTGAGATACTCCGAAATATCATCGAAAATGGGACACGCTATACAGCAAAGACAAGAGAATTGAAATTGTGGGGTGGTATCAAGCTGGATATAGTTTAAGGAACGTGAGAGATCTATTTTGTGCAAAATATCCTGAAAGGGCCATTCCTTGTATTAAAACTATACAAAATATTGTTAGCAAGTTTAAATCTGAAGGTTGCATAATAAATTCACATAAAAAAAACTAAAATTAATCATGTATTAAATGAGGAAATAACGTTAAACATTTTATGCTATGTTAAAGACAATGCAGTGGTATCTGTATGAAAATGATGTATCTAATACATCGGTATTTAAAACACTAAAATGTTTTAAATAAAAAGTTTGGAAATCACCAATAATTGTTCAAAGAAGATAAGGAAAAAAGAACATTTTGCGAAACAATATTTAATTTAATTAACGAAAATGAAGATAGAAAAATAAGATAGTTTTTAGTGATGAAGTTACATTTACAATAAATGGAGAAGTTAATTCCCAAAAGTTGCGGTACAAATCATATTCCTCACTATCCATTTTCTTCCTAACCTCATTTTCTATTTAGGTATTGGTCCCGCACTAATCGTCATTTACAACATTTAACACGAACCCAGTATCCTGCAAAAGTTAATGTATGGTTAGAGATAGTTGGAAATCGACTTGTCGACCCTGTTTTTATTGAAAGAAATCTCACCTGTAATAAATTTATGGAACCATTAAGAAACAACATTATTCAAGCCATAGAAAATGTAAATATTCACGAGCCGTGGACGGGGCTACTGCGCAACGGGGCTACTGCGCATTCCACAAACGATGTTACGAGCTTTTTAAACGATGTGTTCCCTGGACGGTGGATTGAAAGATTCAGTCCCTTTCAGTGGCTCGCGCGTTCACTTGATTTGTCACCAAACTATTTTTTTTGTCTGGGGATACCTAAAATCAAAAATTTATACAAATATACCAGTGCACAGTATTGACGAATTAAAATATCGTATACGCACCGAATGTAATTTAATAGATACTACATTTCTTCTGAATGTTGTACTTGATTTTCGAAATCGCCTTGTTTGAAATTACAAGGTGGCCACTTCGAACATTTATTATGTAACGTTAAATGTTAATAAAACTGCTAAAAATCATAGAATTTGTGAATACATCTACACTCTAATTTCAATGCATTGACTTGTCCTTTTTAAAAGTATACATAGAGCCTATGTTTTATATTAGAGTTTGTTGTTGTTGATTGATCGATACCGCAGCACGAGTGACCATTATATAGTCACGCGGTCCTATAAATTGTGAAATTATAAATAAAATCTAATTAGCAATTAAATAGGGAAGAAATAGAAAAATACCTTCCTTATTAGAATAATAAAATGCTACAGTAAATAATAAAAGAACAAGTATTGTCAAGTAATAATAAAAAAGATTACACCATAATTTAAAAATCGCGTTAAAAGTGACGTAATAATTTAAGATAACTCATTTTGTATCAGAGCGGCAATCAAATGTGTTTAAATAGTAAAGGACAGTAATCGATCCAAATTGGTAAATCAAGGTATAAAGAACAATAGCTCGAATTTATTGATGTACAAAAAAGGAAGCTTTTCGATTTGTGGTTCAGTTTGCTGTTCGTCGCGCACGCTGTTTGTAGATAAAATTAAACAATTACAGTAATAATTGACTATTATAAATATATCAAATAATCAAAATTGTTATTAATTTTATTAAATACATAAATAAAAAGTTTACCTCGAGTAGGATTTGAACCTACGACCTGTACTTTGCTAGCAAAGTACAGCTGGTAGGTTCAAATCCTACTCGAGGCAAACCTTTTACTTTTGTATCTAATAAAGTTAACAATAATTTTTAATTACATATTTACCTTTGAACTTATTCGTTCATAACAGAACTTATAATAAATATCAAACGATTATTTACAAAAATCTTGAAATTATTGCAAAGAAAGATGGAAACTTTTTAATCCACCACAACGGTGTAAACAAGATATCGCGAGAACAAAGGAACCAAGGCGTCAGCCCCCAACTTCACCCATTCGAGGCCTCAGAGACTAGTTCGATACGCAGAAGATGTTATCAGCCTTCAACAAAACGACAGATAGGTAATCTTTTATTGTGTAAATAAAGAAACCTTTGATGTGTCTTATTTTATCTGAACTTAAAGTTGAATATCACAATTCTGATAAAGAATTTATTGTTGCATGTTAGTATTAAGAATATTATTTTAATTATAGGTTTGATTGTCAAATTGTAATTATCCAGTTTTTGTCACCGCGGGCGGTAAATGAAGAGAGGCATTATTTGCTACGGGCATTGCAACTTAGTTATACCTGCAACAAAAAGAGATAGGACTAGGTACGTCATGTGACAATGAACATAATTCCACTTAAAATGGTTAAGCAGTGACACTCAAACTGTTACGTTTATTTTTAAAACCATACAGATACATTTATAACATTATACGATTCTATCAAATACTTTGTTACCTTCCAACTACATATCCTTGCCTATATTAAACTCACTAAGTTATGATTTTCATATAAGATACTACAAGTGCAAGGAAATTACTGGGAAACGTAGTGTTTAATCATAATTGATAAAGTCGATTCACGTACGAATGCCTTTTCTTAGATTTATCTAGCACAAGTGAGAAATTATGCAATAATCTCCTTCGCACAATGCTATTCAATTAGAGAACTGCATTTGAAAAAACTAGAAATTGTATATTCAATTAAGCTGTCATTTACATTATGTTAGTAATATTTAATTGTTGATATTGACAGGACCTACTATGATATTATCCACAGAAATGCAGTGATTGGTTTAAAACCATAAAAATGCAATTCTCAGTAAATATGTGTGTGTATATATATATATATATATATATATATATATATATATATATATATATATATATATATATATATATGCATGTATGAAGCTTAAAAATACCTTTATATAATGTTTTAGTTACTTAGAAACTTGAAATATGTACAGAGTATTCCATTTTCGGCACTTCTGCGAGGTATCTCCTTATTTTTAAAGATAAGAGGGTTGTGGCATTCGCGACAATATGCTACTTTTGGAAAATTAAAGATTGCGCCAGCAGAATTTTCATAGCCCTTTTTTCTGAGATACAGGGTGGAATTGAAAAGTGTCACTTCTGAGACACCCCTCGTATCTCGGTTATCTTTAAACTTATCGAAGAAGGTAAAAACATCTACAAAATTCTGGTTATAAGTGTTTATTACCCATTTTATACGCGCCGAGTTATAGCAATAATAATTTTGTTTTGTAGTTTCAATTAAGTTGAATAAAGGTGAAATTACAATCTGCCTATACGGTAATTGCAGTTGTTTGCAACCCTGCAAACGCTGACTATAAATTATTTACTACTGAGTTAGAGAACGCTTTATCAAGTTGTTCCGAGTTTGAAATTAAACATGTACGGCACTAAAAGAATCTAGATGTTGAATTATTTAATGCTGTCTTAAATAACAATCCTTTTGAAAATATAGAATACACTAAGCATTTATATGACTGGGTAAAAGTGACATGTTTGTATTTTAGAATAAGTTTTTGTAAAGCGTATTTAATTGTTTCAGATGTCCTGATGAATAATCAATAAATATTCGAAAGCTTCATACAAATAACCAATTAGATATATATATATATATATATATATATATATATATATATACATACATATATATAACGAAAGGACTAAATGTGGATCATGTTGTGGTATGAGCAAGTAAATTCAATCGCAGCTGGCTTTTGTTCTTCATTTCCAAATCCTTACGAAAAAGACACTTTGCTACTACTAGAAACAGCACATCTGCCTTGTTGTGCTGAAGTATTGATATGTGTTAAACAATATCCGCCTTCCCACAATGTGTAAGTGAAAACTGTGCGCAACATTTTAAGCATTTCACATCCCTATCTGAGGTTGTCTCTATGATAGAAAGATATTCACTTTCCAAATCTCTATTAAATGTACATCTTCTTTTGGCATTTTATGATTTTTATCGTCCTAGATACACCATACGTACACTATAACGACTATTTATTTAAAAATAGTTATTTATTAACACTTAACCTTAATTAACGAATTATTTACACTATTTTTATTTACACGCACCGGTGTATTTATTTTCCAGACGTATAAGAGACCGTCATAAACAAATTCTATTTGCACTAGACTTGATATTTAATACCGCCTCATAAGTGCGATCATGCGGTATTTATTTCAGTCGACAAAAATGCTAGAATAGTCTAGTAAATTTTCTAACTTGTGATTTCATCCTATTGCGTCTTATCTGAAGGTCGTGATATACTTTTCGCACTTTCTAGACTAGTTAATTTCTTCTAAACAATGAAACGTCAGAAACGGGAAAAAGGGACTTCTTTATAAATACAAGACATTTACGTAATTTTTAAAAGAAGATGGGCGTCATATATGCCATCTGAGTAAAGATAAAAATTCTTTTTCATACTTATTAATGGCTGAATTAGAAATTATGGGTTATGTGTATATTAGTGCAACAAAATCTAATTGCCCAATGCGCCTGCATACTAATCTGATTGAAAAGGTGCTACTGCAAATGCTAAAATATCGGTTGATAGAACCATATGTACGGATGCTTAACCCATTATTTCCACTGGAATCATATGGAGCCAGCAAAAAAAGTTTATTGTATGGCTATCTCTTGACAAATGGCCAAAGTTTATTACGACAGTGTTATTTTATATTGTCTTCTTCTCAACTTCTTGTACAAAGGTTTGGACATTCACCCAGTGCAATGAGAGGAGTCATTGTGAAAACAAGGTCACGCATTAGTTTTCTAGAACGGTACATGCCAACAACAAATATGTGACATTTGTTAGCAATGTTTATTATACCGTGTATTATACAGTGTTTCATATAAAATTAAGAATTAAAGTTAGGTAAGTCAAGTATGTTAGGCGTCCTAGTTTGGGGAAACTGGGAATGAGCAGTGCATGTAAAATACATGTATTACAGATCTTATAATACGTCTATTTTATTACAGTTTATTATGGACGCAGAACATTTTGCAGAAATACCTACAATACTATGAAAGGGAATATTGTCACTTAGATGCTGCTTGAGAAGAAGTTGGCGCAGCGAGTGTTCAACATGAAGTACATATTGTTATCGTACCACCTGACGCGTATCCACAAACCCATGAAGAAGACTTGGACGAACCGAGTTTAGAGAAGAAAATACACTTCCTACTGATGTAGCCGTTGAACATACAAACAGCAGTGATGAAGAAGGAACTGACGAGGAAGTTTCAACAATGGGGCACATTTCATATAAACCTGTCCGTTTACAAATCCATCGTAAAGTATTATGGTCGACATTCCAGTAAACAATATATAGAAGGTAAACCGGTACGCTTTAGGTACAAGAACTGGATGTTATGGAGTACCACAGGGTATTGTTAAGTGTTTCATACATATTGTAGTGCTAGAGATCTCCCGGTTAGCGAAATGCCTCAGGAATCTTGAGCAGTTCTTGATCTTCTGAATATTATTGCATTACATAGCAACAATTTGCTAAAATGCTGGGCACTATCAGAGAAGAATGAACTAAAAGACAGACAAAATTATTTAAAAGAAGGAGAGATGATTTTTGAAAACTGTCATAACAGTGCAAACTACGATACTCCATTGGTAAAGTCAAGCTGGTCATCTGTAGCCAAAGAAAAAGTGAATGTGTAGCAACCGCACATTTTTAGTTCTTATAATAAATCCATGGACGCAGTTGATTTACATGACCAGGCAGTAAGCAACTACAGCATTTCTATCCGAGGTAAAAGTGGTAGTGGGTCCTTTTACAAACATGGTTAACATTGCTCTTGTCAATGCTTGGAAGCATTGATGATAATTCAATATCGTTGCTGGAGTTTGAAAGAATTATTGTGCGCCATCATTTAACCTGCAATGAAAAGTTGACAAAACCGAAATATCGACCTGCTGTGCACTTACCAGTCAACTGTACGAAGTCATGAGTGTGTCAATTTTCCAAGAAAACTAGCAGTTACGTTGTACTCAGTGTCACAAAAAAGCTAGGTGAATCTGAAGTTGCTCAAAATGCACAGTGACGCTTACCATAGAACGGGAGTGTTTAAGAGTTTATCATAGCTAAGGCACTTGGTTCGGTACTTATGAATAAGCATGTGTTTTTGTTTGTTCTAGTTTACTGGTTGATATTTTTCTCGTTTTAACAGTTTTTTTTTTTCTAAATATATAGCATGCAGTACACTGCATGGCTTTAATCTTTTCAGCACTTTATCCCATTGTCTCCATTTAGGTTCGATTCCCATTACCGTCTACCCTGTATGAGGTTTTTGAAATGAGTTTTCCTCACACACATATAGCGATATGGTCACTGCCTATCAGCACATCATGCGTTGCTATTTAGACGAATGCTGGGTTGTATCTTCCCCCTCAGAACCCTAACTCCGTTCCTTCCGATCCTGTCCTAACCCCAGCATGCATACTTAATGTATGTATGTTTGGAATCCGTGATTGTGGCTGAAGGAGCTTGGAAATCTGAAGCCTTCTCCCTTGAGGAGGAAATGAAGCACGTGACTTTTTCCTTTTTTTCGAATTTCCTTTACACTTAAAATTGTTACAGAACGGTTACGTTTTGTTACGACCTAATGTAAAAGGTTTTATTCGGGTGCACTGTTTTGCTATATGCTGGTTTTTGGAAATCTGGATTTAACACTATCAAAGAGGTTTCTGCTATACATTAAAACCAATTCTGGTTTGGCAGTTTGAAATTTTTGGAATTGCATACTTATTTCTAAATATGATTATTGCAATGATAAGTAATACGTAGATATTAGATACTACATTACAAAAATAGTTGTTTAGGAAATAAGTGCAAAAAATGGGTATTTCTGCTCGTGACGTGCTTTTAGGCAGGGTTGTATAACACATCTAGTGCAATGAACAACTTTTGTACGAGTTGCGTACAACCTTTTTTCTACGTTCACTAAAAACAGTTTTGCTAAGTGGCCATAAGTAAATAAAAAATGTTTTATAACAATGTAATATTTAATATTTAATTATGATTGACTGATGATGTTTCAGTTCCAGTACACTGATTTCGGATGGGGTGTTAAAAAAGTCTTCTTCGTTACTGCTATTCTTATTTTCAATAATATTTGTCATTACAAGAAAATTTTTTAACTCTTTCAAATTTCGTACGGGGTTGGCATTTTAATTTACTTGGTAATTTATTATATATCGCACAACCAGCACAGTTAGGTGATTTTTACATGAATTTACTCTGCGCTTTCTCATATCAATTTTGTAATATGATCGGGTGTGTAACTTTGAATGAGTAGCTAGGTAACATGTTTATTATCCATATCCGATTTTCTATAAAAAAAATTGTATAATTTAGCTATAGAGTGCGTATGAAACAACCTTCGTGCACTCGATCATAACAATTTAATTAATTTTAAATGAAATGAAAAATGTGATTGCTTGAATTGTGGCAAATTTAAGTATAATAGTTTAATAATTATACAACGGTCTAATAACGATTCACCTATTTAAACAATAATACCACAAAATATGAAATCAAAGGCGTGATAACCTAAAATCCGTCTACTCTAACCATAGTCACGCTGTAAGTTTTTTGGTTTCGTTTGGAAAACAATCCCCAATGATACTACTTTCTCTAAATTTGACACTTTTTTTTGGAAAAAATGTACAAATATGTCAATTACCTATATTCGCTTAACGCGAATAACCAGTTCTTACCTGACCATTCGATCTGGTTTATATTTCTGTCACTTAACTTGTATTACTGTTTTAAAATGTTTTAGTAAGGTGTTGTTAACATCTTAACAATTATCATGATATTATTAAACTGAGAGTAAAGCATATTGAGAAAATGGCTGAATAAAATAAATTAAATATCGGTAAAAGTTGTCTTTACATTTTTGCAGAGTAGTTACATGTTTTAACTTTCGAGCATTTTAAAATCTGTAATTTTTAAACGTTAAATGGAAGGTGCAGTTTTCATTTCCAGATACGTAATTCCAGAGATTACTACGTTATAACCAATGAATTAATTAAATGCAATTCAAGTGGTACTACTGAACTTTACAAACATCTCAAAAATATACAATCAACTAAAGCCACTGATATTAGGTACATTAACGTAAAACAGTTAATTCGCTCAGTAATATGGAATCATATTGACAATCGTAAAAGAAACAAATTTTGACAATATACTTGGGATTGTTAAAACGATCTACGGTATAACAAGGAATAAGTAAAGGGATTTGGTTTCTGCCGTTAAATTTAATTTGTTGATTTTGATTAAATAGGGAAAATCGTTAGTTTATAATTACTAACATATTTTGAATGTAACTCATTAAGCATCAAAATTTTTCCTGGTTATTCCTTAACAAATATCATAATTTAGTAGTCAACCATAAGTTTTTCATATCGTTGTGAAGCTTATGAAAAATGGATATGTTTTATCCTTGGTATCGGCCATGTTTAGTATATCAAATCTATTCTCATATCTGGAAAAATATTCCTCTTGGAAGATATTGTCTTGGGATTTGAAAAAAATCACTTCTGAATTCATTATGTCATTTAAAAATGTTGAAATGATGAGTTTGTCTCGAACCTGAATTTAAAGTTAAATTTTTAAGGCAAATTTCATCTTTGAAACAAATATGTCTCCTAATGTGTCTTTTGTAACTCTTCTAGTTTGGAAGATACAGCGTGATTTAAAAATAAGTCCACGAAATAGAAAAATTAAAAAAGTTAACATCTTGGAAACCATCAACAATAGACACACCCTGTATTAACAAATTTTTGTTCCTTTTGGCCAGAGGAATCAGCTGTTCATTTGGCCATCGAGTTTGGGTCACCCTGTATATATATATACTATATATATATATCATATATCATATCATATATATATATATATATATATATATATACTATTTATATGTATATATCATATATATATCATAAACCAAAATAGCTATTATTATTAAATTTAGGTACGTTATATCCAGCAAAGCTGAACACTTTATAACATTTATTGATAGAATTGAAATTTTTACAGCGCCATCTAAAGTTCCAAATTTAGGTGACTTCATTAGCGTTTTCTGAGAAAGTATCCGATGAAAATTTCATTTACAAACAAATTGATGTTGAATTTTTTGCAATTTTGGTTGCATTCAGTTCTGTAACCTCAGATTAAGAGCTTGTAATAGGCCAATTTGGTGACGTTGTATAGCAGTGTGATAGGTTTTTGGCACAATTGCGTCGTTGTATAACCTTACATGGGATCAGTACTCATTCAACGAAGTACGCAGAATATGGAACATGGTAGTGCAAAGATTAAAGCCATGCAGTGTACTGCATGCTATATTTTAGAAAAATAACAAAAAAACTGTTAAAACGAAAATATAACAGCCAGGAGAGAATTCGTGCACGTTCATCAAAACCCTGAAAATGTTGGAACGTTTTTGATTCAATCCTCTTCCATTGAATTGTGCATGGACATGGACTGTGGTCATTTTGAGCAATATGTTCAACTAACAAATTGGGTTCTGTACTTTCGTATTGTTTTGTTTTCAATATGTTCTGACGCCTTGTGTCTCGTATCATGTGGTGAAGTGCCCAGCAGCTCGATATTTCGGTTTTGTCAACTTTTCATTGCAGGTTAAATGATGGCGCACAATAATTCTTTCAAACTCCAGCAACGATATTGAATTATCATCAATGCTTCCAAGCATTGACAAGAGCAATGTTAACCATGTTTGTAAAAAGTACCCACCACAACTTTTTACCTCGGATAGAAATGCTGTAGTTGCTTACCGCCTGGTCGTGTAAATCAACTGCGCCCATGGATTTATTATAAGAACTAAAAATGTGCGGTTGCTACACATTCACTTTTTCTTTGGCTACAGATGACCAGCGCTTGACTTTACCAATGTAGTATCGTAGTTTGCACTGTTATAACAGTATTCAAGACATCCTCTCTCCTTTTTAAATAAGTTTGTCTTTGTCTTTTTAGTTCACTTTTCTCTGATAGTGCCCAGTATTTTTAGCAAATTGTGGCTATGTAATGCAATAATATTCAGAAGATCAGGAACTACCCGAGATCCCTGAGGCATTTCGCTAACCGGGGGATCTTCGTTAGCATCACAATATGTATCAAACGCATAACAATATCCTGTGGTACTCCATAACATCCGGTTCTTGTACCTAAAGCGTACCGGTTTACCTTTTATATATTGTTTACTGGAATGTCGACCATAATACTTTCCGATGGTTTCGTCGACAGACAGGTTTATATGAAATGTGCCCCATTGTTAAAACTTCCTCGTCAGTTCCTCCTTGATCACTGCTGTTTGTATCTTCAACGGCTACATCAGTAGGAAGTGTACTTTCTTCTCCTTAATTCGGTTCGTCCAAGTCCTCTTCATGGGTTTGTGGATACGCGCCAGGCGGTACGATAACAATATGTACTTCATGTTGAACCCTGCTGCGCCAACTTCTTCTCAAACAGCATCTAAGTGACGATATTTCCTTTCATAGTATTGTAGGTATTTCTGCAAAATGTTCTGCGTCCATAATAAACTGTAATAAAATAGACGTATTATAAGATCTGTAATACATGTATTTTACATGCCAACATAGGACGCCTAACATACTTGGCTTACCAAACTTTAATTCCTAATTTTATATGAAACACTGCATAATATACGGTATAATATACACTGCTAACAAATGGAACTTTAATTTTGTCAGATGTTTGTTGTTGGCATGTACCGTTCTAGAAAACTAATGCGTTACCTTGTTTTCACAATGACCTCTCATTGCACTGGGTGAATGTCCAAACCTTTGTACAAGAAGTTGAGAAAACAATATAAAATACGACGCTGTCGTAATAAACTTTGGCCATTTGTCAAGAGATAGCCATACAATAAACTTTTATTTGCTGGCTCCATATGATTCCAGTGGGAAATAATTGGTTAAGCATCCGTACATATGGTTCTATCAACCGATATTTTAGGATTTGCAGTAGCATCTTTCAATCAGATTAATATGCAGGCGCATTGGGCAATTAGATTTTGTTGCACTAGTGCAAATAAGTTAATACACCATTAAAAACAAAAAAGATAATTATACACTAATTCCATCTTAATCCATTTGTAATGATATACACACGGTTAAACGATTTAAACTTCGCATTACACTTGATCATTGAAGCTGCATTACCACGTTAAAAAAACATTGTGTAATATACATATAACCCATAATTTCTAATTTAGCCATTAATAAGTATCAATAAGAATTTTTATCTTTACTCAGATGGCATATATGACGCCCAATCTTCTTTTAAAAATTACGTAAATGTCTTGTATTTATAAAGAAGTCCCTTTTTCCCGTTTCTGACGTTTCATTGTTTAGAAGAAATTAATTAGTCTAGAAAGTACGAAAAGATATCACGACCTTCAGATAAGACACAATAGGATGACATCACAAGTTAGACAATTTACTAGACTATTATAGCATTTTTGTCTACTGAAATACATAGCGCATGATCTCGCTTATGGGGCGGTATTAAATATCAAGTCTAGTGCAAATAGAATTTGTTTACGATGGTCTCTTGTGCGTCTGAAAATAAATACACCGGTGCATGTAAATAAAAATAGTGTAAATAATTCGTTAGTTAAGGTTAAGTGTAAATAAATAACTGTTTTAAATAAATAGTCGTTATAGTGTATGTATGGTGTATCTCGGACGATAGAAAATCATAAAATGCCAAAAGAAGATGTACATTTAATAGAGATTTGGAAAGTGAATATCTATTTATCATAGAGACAACCTCAGATAGGGATGTGAAATGCTTAAAATGTTGCGCACAGTTTTCACTTACACATTGTGGGAAGGCGGATATTGTTTAACACATATCAATACTTCAGCAGAACAAGGCAGATGTGCTGTTTCTAGTAGTAGCAAAGTGTCTTTTTCGTAACGATTTGGAAATGAAGAACAGAAGATAGCTGCGATCGAATTTACTTGCTCATACCACAACGTGATCCACATTTAGTCCTTTCGTATTATATATATATATATATATATATATATATAATATATATATATATATATATATATATATATATATATATATATATATATATATATATATATATATATATATATACATCTCACTATACTCTGGTCTATAGTTAAAATTCAGTATTGCCTATACGGAGAACAGCATTGCCGCTTACGGAGCTACCTGGTATCTCTGGACCGTATGCGCTTCATTTCGAGAAGTAACAGGTTAGTGAAACAGATAAAATAATGTTTAGGACAATAGTATATTTTCTAATATTAAACTAAATGGATTTGTTGATTATAATTTTTGATGCGGTTCGGTCAAGTATTAAATTAAATAATAACTAACACCAATTATCACTGGACGGGGAGAGGTAATATTCCCATAATTATTGTATTAAAAGATATTTATATTCACAACAGACGGGACAGTTTTGGAAATAAAGAAATATAGAAATTAATAGTAACTTTTAATGAACGTGGGTTTTAAAGAATAAGGGAAATTAATAATCTCAAACTTTAATATCGTAAATGGAAATAATGGTTATCTAATCATTGAATGAATCGCTTTAATCGCAGTCCATATCCGAGTCGTTTTCATCATCGGAATTGCCTTCTAAATTTACGATTACTGGTGCAATATCGTGTTGTAAATTGTCTATTTTCCACATTTCTTCTATGATTTTTTTAACATAAGCAACGTAATTATTCAAATGGTCGACGAATACGCGATGATGAGCTTCCTTAATTGAACGCTCTACAGTCTTTTCTTTTAAATCAGTGTTGTTTGAAGCTACGTACCTTTTTATTTGGCTCCATACCATTTCAATAAGATTAAGCTCGCAGTTGAAAAGGTGGCAATCTCAAAACTTTCACGCTATATTTTTCTGCAATTGTATATTTATAGAATTGCTTTCTGTACGCAGTATTCAATTGTTCACTCCTTAAATAATCTTCAGCAAAATAAATATCTTTCTCTGTTAACCAATCCCTTATTTGCAGTTTGTTCCATGCTTTTTTGGGAAAATCTAATTTGCAGGAATGGTATGATACATTATCTAAAATAACAACAATAACAGCATTTCGTCGTGGTAATCATCTGTTCCCTTTTCGGCCAAAAACTTGAATTCAGCCCTTTCTACAAAACCTTCTTCACCTCCAGCATGCAATAAAACAAAACGAGGTTCTTTCTGCGTTAGAGCTTTTAATCCAGTAGTTAACCCTTTCACAAAAACATCTCGTGGATTTTTAACTGTGGTGTCCTTCCATTCCTTCCTGGCCGAAGGCCCAATAAACAAGGTTTACATTAGGCTTTTCCCTTAACGCTTTTACTTGCCTAAGGTACTTTCGATTGCAAATTAAGGGTCATGCCCTGGTTAAATTTAACTATAGAAACTGGCAAGGGATCCATGATATAAATCGAAGTCTCTCTCACAATGTGACATACTGGAAATTTGATTAACTTTTAAATGTGTTGTGAAATAGGGCTTATTTATATGAAAAATTTCTAATTGCCCATTAACGCTAATGACAATGATGTAGTTTCCAGTACTATTTGGGAATTATTATCTCATTAACTATTATTTTACCAAATGTTTTTAAGTGCGGTCCTGTGAACAGCCTGGCAACCATGTTGAGATCTTTCCCATTTAAAATACATTATCGTATGCTTCCAAGAAAAAATTGCTAGAACCTAATCTGTAAGTATTGTGTGTAACATTAAGCTCCATACGAAATTATCTTGGAACAGCCAATTTTGTAACAATCTATACTATTTGTTCAAATCACGCGATGGAAAAAAATTACATTGTTGTAGGAGCAGCAAGACATGACCAAAATAACGTCTTTCATAAAATTCAGCAGTTACTTAAAAGATCTTTAGTTGGGGCGAACTGTGCTCCCCATATTCTTCATAACTGTATTCAAACATCAGCAGATTGCTTGCCTATTGACATCGAAGCCATTATTGTGAAAATCTACAATCTACATTTATACTGTTCGAGTTGAATAATCAAAAGAATTTTGTGAGTTTGTTATTGTTGAATACCAAAAACTGCTGGGATACGGTAAAACCACGTGGTTAGCCTTGTTACCTTCGATAGAAAGAATATTAGAAATGTTCAAACCGTTACAGAGTTACTTTCTCTCTCCACAACAACGTCCCACATTGATTCTTAATGGATTAGAACAATATTTTTGAAGTTTGGCTATGGTTTCTTCACTTACAAGATTCTACATATCATAAATGTGTGATGCAAGTGGAATCTGAAAAATCTTCAATGGTAGAAATATACATGGTTCTTTGAAATTTAAATCAACAATTAGTAGAACGAAAAAATAAAGTCTATTTGGCAAATCAAGTTAACAGAAGAGAATACCTAGCCGTTACTCAACTTAAAACGTTAGTGACCCTGTTTTATACTACTTGTATAGCCTATTTGGATAAACAGAGGCAACACTTAGAATATTCGCAAGCGGTTTATTGGGTATTGCTAAAAAAGGACCTCTGTGGTCAAAAGTTGGAAATTCACTACCTGCTTTTCCAAAACAGCACGCTGATATTGATACAGATGATTCGGAACTTTTTGAAGAAATTGTGTGCATTAAAAAGTATGCAACTCCTCAAAAAATAAAAGAATGGAAATAATTCTCTGTTTCTATTGACAAACAATGAGTTGAGCTTTTTAACCACTTCAAGAGTGAACATATTAAAAAATGTTAAATGTTAAAAATGGAACACTGTCACGGAAAGGATTTTTTCTGATATGAATAAAATTTGGACCATGGAAAAACTAACGTTACTGTAAGAACTTTAAGAGGACTTTCAATGAGAAAACATAATTTTGAAATGAATTGTCCTGAATGGTTTAAGCATTTCTAAGATCGCCAAGATATCTTACGAATGGTCAATTCAATGGAAAAATGTACAAGAGAGTAACGTTTCGCTCGCCATTTTATTAACTATGTACTTTTAAAAACCGAAGTAAAATACTGAATTAAATTGGGTTTTTTGACACTGTTGCATTATGACATGGGACACCTAAAAACTTATCATAAACAATCACTACATTTGTCACTTAGACTAGAGAGCATAAAAACTCATAATTTGGTATTTAATTAAAATAAATTTTTCCCTCCCCTTCCCCTTAATTAGGAGTATTTTGTACCTCTCAAACTCTTCGGGTGATGCGTCCATCTCTCGTATTTCCTTTTTACATAAATGGTCACTTGAAACTAATCTGAAAGCGGCTCTTTGATGAACTGGCGTGAAAGTAGAAAAAAACTGTTTCTTGCGATGTTAAGGATAAAAACAGGCAGCCTATCGGGTAATTGTTCCTGGGCACAGGAAATTTAGTTTCACTTGCACCATTACAACCCTCACTATAACATTCTTAATTGTCCAAATGCTTTACTTACACAACCTTTACTAAAACTACCCTTTTTAGACGTATATACTATATGTTGAGTCGGATCCATAAGTATTGCTGGCCGACACCCTTTTTTGTTATAAGCACACGGTATACCTTCCCTATTAAGGCAGGGTGCCTTCATCAACGTAAACCAATAAGTTTACATTTGAGGGCATAGTTCATAGGAACATAATAATTATGTTAGATGTTGTATACAGGATGACTGGTAACAGAACAATTTTTCTTAGTAAACTGACAGGCCAAACCCAATAATAACTAAACTACAGTATTTTAAAAATGATTTCTCACTTGTGGAAAACCACTGGTACTAGTTCACAATTTTTATTAAAAGATACAATTTTGCGATAAATCAGAGTGGTTGATTGGAATCAGCGATTGTTTGTCGGAATCAGCGATTGTTTGTCGTGTTACAATCTGACATGCCAATGTAATATCGGTTGTTGCTTTGTTGGCATATATCAAGTGAGTGACTTGTCCTCCTACTGTAAGTAAATAAATTTAGAATTTCACAACATTAAAATGGGAAGATATCATTATACCAATGAACAGTATTGTGACATGTTAATCACTTATGGCATGGCATTTTTAAAGTTCGCCAAGACATCCATTGCAACACTCTTAGCCCACGTGAAATTTCTCAAGTACTTAATGAAGGTGTCTATCATATCCAAAATGTCTTCTTCTACACGTACACCATAGCGGTGTGGTCTACCGCAAAGACCTTATCTTTTAATTAAAATTTTGAACTAGTACCAGTGATTTTCCACAAGTGGGCAATCATTTTTAAAATATTTGTAGTTTAGTTATTATTGGGTTTCGCCAGTTAGTCCACTAAGAAAAATTGTTCAGTTCAGGGTCCTCTATTAGCACTTTCAGTTAACTCCATACGTGATCAGTCACCCTGTATATTCACATTAATAGTTGCAAAGATGTTACATGCCTTGGAAGCAAAGGTGTATGGAAAGACTATTTCAATTGGTTTAATATTATGGAGTCTACTTGGTTTTTAAAAAAGTTCGGTAACGAATTTATTGGTTAGTATCTTAAATAAAATTAACCATCTTTATTTAATTACTGTTCATCATTTGAAAATATGTTTTTATAACTATTCTGGAAACAAATTCTAATATAAAATTATGGTTCTAAGATAAGTAAGTAATTGAGCACAAAACACCATTTATATAACCAATTACTACGGCTGAATCAGTTTGCAAGCGATAAAGCGAAGAGAAATAGTAATTACACTTAAACTTTGTATGGCAATACTAAAATTGCGTTCGCTACTTGCTCTAAGTTTATTTTATGAACTAACATTATTATTTTACACAAAACTACGTTTGCTCAACACCTTGGTAAGATTTTATATAAACAATAATTCAGAGAGAATTTCCAAAGCTTAATTTTACACCCAAACATTAAGGAACTTAAAAATTCTTATTATTACGGTAACTGCTGAAGAGACTTTTATTTTTATTGTGATACGACACGCCCTTTGTTGAATTAAATCGCAGTTTCTAGGCAAATTACTAAAACTTAAAAAAAAAGTAAATTCGAAATAGGATATGTAAAGTAACCAGCAAGCCGAACTATTGATCAGACAGTTACGACCTAGTTACAAGGGCGGAAATGGCATTTAGGTCTCTCCCATAGAAAGGATCAAGGCAGTAGTCGTCTGGGTCCTAATTTAGGGCATCACCTTACATGGTCCAATATTTCATTCAATGGATATTCATTACTGTCGTTTAATCACTTTTAAGTTAACATACTGGGATTTACTAGCATTGATTTTGCATCTATCACATTTACGCTATCTACTTTACGGAAGATTTCAAAATCTTAAATTTAATGTAAAAAGAGAACGTAAGAAGAAAACATTTTCTTTACTCTTAGAAAAAAATTAGAAACTTTTGTTGCACACTCAAACGTAATTATAAAAGTTTTCCTGTTGCGAATGTTCACATTGCAAACTCTTTAAAATAATTTCTAAAGTTTGCAGTACTTAAACTGGTGATGTTTGCAAAGGTTAACACAATACTTGAAAATAAATAGAAAATAGTGCAGTAAAAAGAATCAAAATATGTGAATTTTATGGACGGTGTTTGCGACAGCAAAGATTGATTGTGGAGGTCAATCACAAAAAGCATCCCGATACGTTTCAGACTATATGAAAAACATTGTTTTGGTCATAAAATGTTGTAATGTTATCTTTGGTTGCAATTTTCTTTTAATCACAACCTAGTAAACCTAGTAAAAAAGGTATAAATTAATATTCATTATCGATATACTGTACCGGGTGACCAGATAAGAATACAAAGCTCTGTTTCTCGGAAACTATTCGTCGTAGAGAGTTGCAGTAAAAAATTTTATAACTAAAGTGGCTAAAAAAAGACCGTGTAAAATATTTTTAAATTTGCAAGATGACCGCCAGGGGGCGTAACCGCCATCATAAACTTTTAAAGTAATTTTTACTGAAATCCACCTAGTAAATGTACCAAAAAATTATATGCTTTTTAAAGCTCAGCTTTATTCGAGTAATTTTTGTTTGACGTATCTATTAAAATAAATTGGTCGATTCAGTGATTTTTAAATAAACAGCTGTAACTTCTAAACGATTGAACTAATTTTAATAAACTTAGTCTCGTTGGAAAGAACATTTATTGCTCCATCAAATCCATCTTACCTGTAATATGTCTAATTTTTGGTGATGCCGCTAGAGCGCGTTTTTTTTTTGATATAATATCAGAAAATTGCAAAATTCTATAAAAAATTAAATGCAACAATATGACTTTTTTTCATAAAAATGAGATGAAATCGTCCCTAAATAACTTAGTGAAAACTGGATCTCGATATCTTATTCCTACCCTAAAATATCGAAGAAAGAAAATTTAGTTATAATAAAATTTGAGAAAGTCGATATTACACCGGTATTCCCGGTATTTATTCTTATTTATTTTTCAAGATTCAATGAAAAATTTCATCATTTTATAATTTTTAAATAATAACAGTTTTCACAATTTCAAAAATTAAAAAAAAAGCACGTAGGAACATAATAATCAATGCGTAGAATATGCAAGTGCAGAATAGGCAGAATATTAGGAGTAGGCCATTGAGAAAAAACAAATACCTAAAATCAACTTGTAAACAAATATTAAAATTTGACAGACAGTGTAATTAATGTTTGTCCTTAAAACTCCACCAACACCGAGAAACGACATGAAAGTACGAATTCGAGAGGCCATTCGTAGCCTGTCAAGAGCAGAAGGCAACCAAATGCATCGAGGTTGATGGGAGACAACTCGAGCATTTAATTTGGCATTAAATAGGTACTTGATGCCTGATTAATGCCTACTTAAGTAGGCACTGTTGGACAATCGGTCCTTTTTAGGGCCATAAATAAAATTAATAAAAAGAATTCCGCAAATTTGGAATAATACCTTTCAGAAATAAATATTATCATATTATTACATTTAATTTTTGAAATTATGAAAACTTTTATTATTTAAAAATTATAAAATGGTGATATTTTTCATTGAATCTTAAAAAAAGACAAATAAATAAGAATACATACTGGTGTAATATCGACTTTTTCAAATTTTATAATAACTAAATTTTCTTTCTTCGATATTTTAAGGTATAAATGAGATATCGAGATGCGGTTTTCACTAACCTATTTAGGGATCATTTCATCTCATTTTTATGAAAATAAAGTCATATTGTTGCATTTAATTTTTTAGGGAATTTTGCAATTTTCTGATATTATATCAAAAACGTGCTCTAGCGGCATCATTAAAAATTAGACATATTACAGGTAAGATGGATTTGATGGACAATAAATGTTCTTTCCAACGAACTAAGTTTATTAAAATCAGTTCAGTCGTTTAGGAGTTACAGCTGTTTATTTAAAAATCACTGAATCACCCCCACCACTTTATTTTAATAGATACATCAAACAAAATTACTCGAATAAAGCTGAGCTTTAAAAGCATATAATTTTTGGTACATTTACTAGGTGGATTTGAGTAAAATTCACTTTAAAAGTTTAGTATGGCGGTTACGCCCCTGGCGGTCATCTTACAAATTTAAAATATTTTCCACGGTCTTTTTGGCCACTTTAGTATACAATTTTACCGACACTCTACGCCGAATAGTTTCAGAAACCGCACTTTACATTCTTATCTGGTCACCCGGTATAGTGCTTTTGTAAAGAAGCCAATAAATTCAATTAAAATTCGAATGGGAGTTTAAGAAGAAAACGCTGGGACCCGTCGACTTTTATTTTCAATTTAGAATTTTATTACGTACAAGTGAAATATACACGGTGTGTCAAGAAAAAGATTTTTTTTTAAATGTCAACCCCTATCTTTTATTGCAGAATTAGAAAGGGTACATCTTTTTCCGTACGTCATATGGATGATGTTAATATAGGGTGTCCCAAACTTGCGTCCGCGGACGATACCTTATTTGATAGAATAGGAGAACAAAATGTTGAAGTGTTATCCAGACCAGTGATGTTGTCATTTTGAATAAAAAATTGTACCTGATGGATACCATGTATCATTTCTAATAATAAATATTCAAATGATTTTTTTATAAAATATATTTTGAAACACAGACAATTTTTTGGAGTTAGGCCTAATTTAGTTGTAAAATAGTTCCACTAATTTTAATTAAATTTTCGAATTATGCACCATTAACAATCTGACAATAGCCAAGGCGATTAACAAATGATTTTTGAACGTTGTCGATTACATCTGCGGTAAAGTTTGTAATTTCTGGGAAAATTTGTGCTTTTAAATCTTCAAAATTGGCCTGGCGCGTCGCGTATAATTTACTCTTTAGGTATCCCCACAAGAAGTAATCTAGAGGATTTAAATCTGGCCACTCAATTGTCCATTTTGTACCTATCCAACGATTTGGAAAAACTTCATCCAAATAATCGCGAACAGGTAAAGCGTAGTGTGGCGGCGCTCCATCTTGTTGAAAAAAGAGGTGTGCATATCGGGCTCTTCTAAATCTGGATATAATGTTATTAGAGCGAGGATGAGATCATTTTTAAGAAAGTCTAAGTATCTCGAACCAGTGAGAGTATGCTCGAAGAAGTAAGGACCTATAACTCTTCCGTCAAATATGCCTCACCAAACGTTAAATTTTTGAGGGTTTTGGGTGTGATATTCCGTGACCAATGAGGATTTTCGATTGTCAAATAGCAACAATTTTATCTGTGCACATGGCCGTCTAAGGAAGACATTGCATCGTCGGAGAAAATTATTATTTTTACAAAATTGGCGTTACCATAACATAACTGTTGCATTTGATCACAAAATTCATTTCGACGATCAAAATCATCTTCGGACAGCTCGTGAAGTAAGCATATCTTGTAGGGATGGAACTTCTCTCTTTTTAACACTTAGACCGCGCCAAAACAATACTATTATAGTAATGGTGGTATTGGAATTATCTTGCACTGCGAACACAATATTCAACTGATCTTCATTTATCGACTTTCGGCCAGATTTTCTCATATACCGAACATGTCCGAATTCCCTTACCATGTTTTGGTTAATGGACGGTCAAACTGGGTAAATTGCATTAAACAACGTAAACATTTCTGAATGAGTGCGCGACCTATATTCAAAACCAAGCAGGCACTGGATTTCAATTCTTTCATGTTCCTCTTATTTCACAAAATAACAGTAAAGTAGTTATTAGATAAAGTCACGATGATAATGCTGTCGTCTATCAAAAAGCTAAACATAAGTTGCTAACGCGCAAATAATTAAAGTATTTTTAACAAAATGTACAATTTAACTTCTTCTTGCATTGGCAATGACACCAAATAAACTTCTGTCGCATGATGCATGTTTTGCATGTGTTATTTATCGTCATGGTTACTGTAGATAAAATCACGATAATAATGTTGTCGCCAACCAAAAATACTAAACACAAGTTGCTAACGTGCAAATAATTTTAACAAAATGTACAATTTAACGTTTTCTTTCATTTACAATGACACCAAACAAGCTCCTGTCACATGATGCATGTTTTGCATGTGTCATTTATCGTCATGGTTACTGTAGATAAACTCACGATAACAATGCTGTCGCCTATCAAAAACTAAACCTAAGTTGCTAACGTGCAAATAATTAAAATAATTTTAACAAAATGTATAATTTAACGTTTTCTTATATTGGCAATGACAACAAACAAGTTCCGGTCACATGATGCATGTTTTGCATGTGTTATTTATCGTCATGGTTACTGTAGATAAACTCACGATAACAATGCTATCATCTATCAAAAACTAAACCCAAGTTGCTAACGTGAAAATAATTAAAATTATAACAAAATGTATAATTTAACGTTTTCTTACATTGACAATGACACCAAACAAACTTCTGTCGCATGATGCACGTTTTTCAAGTTTTATTTATCGTCATGGTTACTGTAGATAAAATTACGATACCAATGCCTATGAAAAAACTAAACACAAGTTGCTAACGTGCAAATAATTAAAATAATTTAAACAAAATGTACAATTTAACGTTTTCTTACATTGACAATGACACCAAACAAACTCCTGTCACACAATGTATGTTTTGCAGGTGTTATTTATCGTCATGGTTACTGTAGATAAACTTACTATAACAATGCTCTCGCCTGTCGCAAAACTAAACACAAATTGCTAACGTGCAAATAATTAAAATAATTTTAACAAAATGTACAGTTTAACGTTTTCTTACATTAACAATGAAATTTTCTCATTTTTAATGTTTACGATAATTTTTATGCAATATTTCCTTATTTAACTAACGTCCATATTTATCTTGTCGGACGTAAAAAAATATACCTTTTCTAATTCTGGGATAAAAAAAAGGGTTGATATTTTAAAAAAATGTCGATGGCGTCATATCTTTTTCTTGACATACCCACTTTTACGTAAAAAAATTCTAAATTGAAAATAAAAATCGACTGGTCTGAGCGTTTTCTTTCTAAACTCCCGTTCGAATTTTAATTGAGTTTATCCGCTACTTTACGAACGCACTGTATATTCTGTAAGATTTTGATACTATTATGCAAAACCATAGTCATGAATAGATTAGTTCTTTGGTGTGTATTTGTTATCTTTAAAGTTTACAGGTGAAACAAGATTATTTCTAATTAGTTAATGCGATTGAAGCTTTAAAATACGATATGGCTATTAATTTACAGTACTGAAACGGTAGGCCCACTCTTCCTTAGACCTCTAACAATTGACACTGTTATTTGATAAAACATTGACGTTTGGTTTTGATCAGATGTACTAATGAAAAAACAATTTTTTTTTAGTTGAGCACTATTTTGGTTCATACGGTTTAGGTGAACAAAATGTTTCAAGCATGTAACAACCCATTTGAGTTGTATTAAAATATACCGTAATTTTTGTTCTTCGTTCATTTAGTTGTAAATATGAGAAAAAATTTTAATTATTAATGAAATATAGGTATGTGGTAGGCAACTTAATTTGCATTTTGGTGTAACTTAAGTGCATATCTTCTTAAGAGTTCATACTCCCACTTCTTTAAATTAATTTTTTTCTGCTCATATTTTCGCGCAACGCGTCATCATCCTACTTTCTAAGCGTCCATTTCTTTCATTTCTTGATGAATGTTGTGTTGTTTGGGAAGCCATTTTTGGGTTTCCAGCTAAATTTTGTGAAAAGTGCCATTGATTTAATGGTAAGAAATATTTAACTCGTATTACAAAAATTTAAAACATTTGCTTTTGCAGGCACTTTGATTTACACTTTTATTTTTTTTTTTTTGCACATTTAATTCTATTTTAATTACGTTTTAATTCTACTTTTACGTACGCTTTCATTTTATGACTGCAATTTTGCATTCAATTCAGATCTAAATTTTGATCACAATTTTCTATTTGAACTTTCGAGAGAATGCAATAAACATTGGATTGTTCAAATTTCTTGAACAAAAATTTATAAGAAATAAAATTCCATTTTGGTGGTTTACAACGTAAAGCATTGTTATTTCGAAATATTACGCAATATTGGTGCAAAGATGACATCACCTTGGTTTGCATTTCCGCATTTATTTTTATAATACCAGGGGTTCTCAAGAAGATGTATTTCATTTAGTAACAGGTATTTAGAAGTTTATTGATTTCTTAGTATAAGGCTAATTTTAAGATATATTTTATATAACCCTAAATCTAACTGTTAATAAGCATAGTCAGTATATTTTTTATTTTTTACATTTTGGTAAAATTTTTATTGTAAACCTCGGTTTAGTTATTCCGAGCATTCCGAGATCATTTTTGTTAGTGTTACATTGCAGTTTTTTCTATTGATGTTAAGTGGAAATATCAGCATAGATTTGTGGTAATTAAGCAAATCAAAAGCATGAACCGGCATGTTTAAACTACCGACTGGGACAAAGGCATTATTTTTGGTGAACAGGTTGTATCTCGAGTTAGTTTAACTATTTGTTTTGAGAACATTTAATACCCATTAATTTGTTAAATTTTTTTAAACCTCTTCAACCACATCATTATAAGTGGCGATCTTCACACCTAGTTATAGGCATAAATATCGTCTGTGAACAATTTTTGAGCATTTAAATAAATAGGCACCAAATAATGCTATTATACTGAACATTATAACAAAATTTAGAAGAACTGGAAGTGTGCTCACCACGTTGTAGTCAACGGAGATACTGAAACAAATTAATGCCTGTTCATGCGTTATTCAGACCACGCAACAATTGAAAATGGGTGATTATGCTGCAAGGCTTATATACTATTCTAGAATCCTGGCTTTGCAGTTTCATACGTAAGATCTGGTACAGTTATGAATGTCACTTTCATTTGTCGCGTAATGTAAATAGGCGTATCAATACAATTTTAGATTTTCAACGACCAGAAGAGGCGCAGGAAATACCGTTGCATAGTGAAAAAGTGAGGAATTATTAGACTTTCCTTCATTGAGAAAAACGGACGTCCACCAACTGCTAATCAAGAGCACAGAGACAGAGACAGAGACAGGAGACAGACAGAGACAGAGACAGACAGAGACGGAGACGGAGACGGAGACGGAGACGGAGACGGAGACGAGACGGAGACGGAGACGAGAGAGACGGAACGAGACAGAGAGAGACGGGAGACGGAAAGACGGAGACAGAGACAGAGACAGAGACGGAGACGGAGACGGAGACGAGAGACGAGACGGAGACGGAGACGAGAGACAGAGACGAGACAGGAGACAGACGAGACAGAGACGAGAGACAGAGAGAGACAGAGACAGAGACAGAGACAGAGACAGAGACAGAGACAGAGACAGAGACAGAGACAGAGACAGAGACAAGACAGAGACAGAGACAGAGACAGAGACAGAGACAGAGACAGAGACAGAGACAGAGACAGAACAGAGACAGAGACAGAGACAGAGACAGAGACAGAGACAGAGACAGAGACAGAGACAGAGACAGAGACAGAGACAGAGACAGAGACAGAGACAGAGACAGAGACAGAGACAGAGACAGAGACAGAGACAGAGGCAGAGACAGAGACAGAGACAGAGACAAAGACAGAGACAGAGACAGACAGAGACAGAGACGAGCAGGGACAGGGACAGGGACAGGGACAGGACAGGGACAGACAGGGACAGGAGACAGGGACAGGGACAGGGACAGGGACAGGACAGAGACGAGAGACAGGACAGACAGAGACAGAGACAGAGACAGGGACGGAGACGAGAGACAGGACAGGACAGAGACAGAGACAGAGACAGAGACAGGGACAGGGACAGGGACAGGACAGACAGGGACAGAGGACAGGGACAGGGACAGGGACAGACAGAGACAGGGACAGGACAGGGACAGGGACAGGGACAGGACAGGGACAGGGACAGGGACAGGGACAGGGACAGGAGACAGGGACAGGGACAGGGACAGGAGACAGACGAGACAGGGACAGAGACAGGACAGAGACAGAGACAGAGACAGAGACAGAGACAGAGACAGAGACAGAGACAGAGACAGAGACAGAGACAGAGACAGAGACAGAGACAGAGACAGGACAGAGACAGGACAGGACAGGACAGAGACAGAGACAGAGAGACAGGACAGAGACAGAGACAGAGACAGGAGACAGGACAGACAGGACAGGGACAGAGACAGAGACAGAGACAGAGACAGAGACAGAGACAGAGACAGAGACAGAGAAGACAGAGACAGAGACAGAGACAGAGAAACAGAGACAGAGACAGACAGACAGAGACAGAGACAGAGACAGAGACAGAGACAGAGAAAGACAGTAAAAGAAAATAAAGAAAATAAGAAAATATAAAGAAAAAGGGAGGGAGTACAACAGTTCATGGTGCTAAAGTAAAGAGAATAGAATAATACAACAAACTAAAAGCGCTGGTGCCATACATGCGTCTTTTGAGTATCAGTGATACATTTAATTGCTATTGTCAACGAGCACTGAAAATCAGTGTCTTTGCAAGTCCGACTAAATACTCATGTATTCCACAGAAGAAAAAATACAGATTATTAAGTGATATTATTCAGGAAGCACTGCACAAGGAATAGTGGACAGGTTTGCTTTTTCCATCAGAAAGTACGATTATGCGTACTGTTTGTAAATTTGAAGGATGTGGAGGTTTAAATAATTGTAGAAAATGCAGTAGAATTGATGGTAATCATGGTGAGCATCCTGGTCGTAAGTTAAACGAAGACCGCGGACTCCAAGACATTGCAGTGTGTAGGTTAGCAGAAACTAATTTCCCGTGAAATAATTGCTGCAGAAATGAATATTGAACCAAGAACTGTTCGTAGTATCTTGAATAGGACTAAATACCGTTGCAAACTACACAAGAAATCTTTCCAGAAGATCATCAAACGCGTATGCAGTGTTCTGAAGATATGACGAATCGGGCTAATGAAAACGAAAGATTTATTGAAAATATTTTGTTTACCGACGAGGTTTCTTTTAACTTACATGGCCATCACAGTCCATCTGTCCCTGTTGGTTGCTCTCGGGAAAACAGACACATTAGTATTCCTTACCGAACATAATACCCCGAAAAAGTTAATGTGTGGGCATGAATTTTAGGCAATTCCATAATTGGTCCATTTTTATCAACGGAAACAAATATTTAGAACTTAGAACTGCTGAGAAACCAGAAAGTTCCAACTGTTCATCGCGTCAATATAAATTTTGATGACATTTGGTATTAAGAAGATGGCTGGCCTGCTCATACTGCAATAAGAGTCAACAGTTTTTGGAAACTACGTTCTCTAACCGTATTATTAGTGGAAAAGTTACTATTAAATAACCTCCTCGCTCACCTGGTATCGCGCCGAACGACTTTTTTGTTTGGGGATACGTATCCCAGAAAATTAATGGGCACAGGCATGGACGTGCTAACAATTTGGACAAACTTCGTGTCAAAATTAAAGACTCTTTAAACAGCATCACCCAAGAAACGTTAGAAAACACCCGAACTGAATTTTATCACAGATTGGGTGGAGGTCTTCTCAAATCTCTTATAAAGTAGTTTTGAAAAATGTGTATTCTGTACATTTTTAAAAATAGTTGGTTTTTAAATAAGAATTGTAATGCTAACTTAAACCTTAAACTTGAGCTATACTATCAATGTAAGTGTTAATGTTCTTGTTTGTAGCTCTCGTAAGTTTCTTCTTGGTTCTTCTTACGAGTAGTAATCGAACCATGTCATAAATTCGCAATTACAATAAACTTCGATGTTGGAGGTATTATCATTTAATGTGTAAGGTATGTACTTAACAGTTTCAAAGAACACGCGACTTTTCAACATCATCGTAATTGGTTTGGTTTCGTTAGAAATGTTGAATCTAGATTGAAAGAAACTTAAGTAGTTCATATTTTGTGCCTACATGCAAATATGTATAAGTGGCAACATCGGTAAAGTTTTATATATATATATATATATATATATATATATATATATATATATATATATATATATATATATATATATTATTTTATATATATATATATATATATATATATATATATATATATATATATATATATATATATATATATACTATTTAAACCCAAAAGATAGGTATTTTAATTATGATAATATAACTTGTTTTAATAAAGGAGATTTTATAAAAATATATAGTGGAGCTTGTAATTCAGGATCAATACAATTTAGTACTAAATGTATTTACGTGACTGTGTATTGTGCCGGTAATCACACTTTTCTTGCCAAGTGTACTTTTTTTAACACACTTTTCAGTTGAAATTTTAACTAAATTACTCCATGTAAATTAAATCTTTGCCCGACTGGCTAAAAAGTATAAATCAATATCATTGTAGTCACACATATAATTTTATTTGGTTTAAAAGGGCGGATTGTGGTAAATGTGATAAATATACTATTACAGCGAAATGAAAAAAGTATTTCAAATATCTTTTTCGGTACACGAGATATCACTAAACACGTATATCACAGGAAACATAACACAGTTTATCCGGATGCCAAATTTTATCCTTTATCAACCCTTTAAATGTGCCTAAATATCTAACCGTAAGATATTGAGATTAAAATAGTATATCGGAGTGTGCCTAGAAGTTTTAGAATGTAAATTCAACCCTATTTAGTATATTTGCTCTAACAGCATAAAAATTAATTGCTAAAAATTAAATTAGAGAAAAGGAGTAACTTATTTTACACTCCACGAATCTTTAATTACAACGGAAAATTAAAAAACGTACTTTTAAAATAGAAAGTGATGAATAAGGTAAGGTATCATTTCAAATTTTGCCGTGACTGTTGGCTTAAAAACTTCCTCAAAATATTGTAAACGAAATTTTTATTATTTTTACGAACAAAGTTAAAATTTTATTAATTAAACTTTTAAGCTTGAAAGCGTAATTAAATTATATAAAAATACTTTTAGAAATGGGTCTACGTGTAGAAAAGGTGGTCAATCTTAAATTAAACGACACGTGAATTTCCCTTGGTGCACACATGATGGATTGTACGAACAAGGACAAGGCTTATAAGGATAAATCCTAAATCTTGTCAACAGAAATTAAGGATGGTTGGGTACATGAAATTATTTTTCTTTTGTAGCAAACTTAATTAAATTATTTTCAGCGTAATTAGCATTATCAAATGTAGGTTTATTACAAAATAGCGAATTTATTCTGATCTGACGTATCACGAGCAAGATGTCAACAGCATAAATGCAATCACAAAATTTAAATTATCATTGTGACATATCAAAGTGATTCAAACTCTAATATGAACTCCAACAATGCTATATTTCAAAATTTGCAAGATAATGGGTTGACACCCGTAACCATATTGTAGAGATTCATACAAATTCTATATGTTGTTCCCATATTGTTGCTTATTTGCGTTATAATAAACATTATCGACGGCCAAATGTTTAGACGTTTAGAGCAAAATCATTGTTTTATACTCGTTATGTTTGAAATATAGAGAGGGTTATGTAGATACTTGGAATTGCATTTATAAAGGTTGTTTAGTTAGGGGGTATTGTTTAATGCTTTGAATCTTAATTACCGCTGTATTTCATTCTCATTAATATTTCTCACTGCAAATGTGGTGCTTTTTAATTTTCAATTAACACGATTATTGTAAATCAATTTTCGAGCGTACAGTATCAGTTTTATACATAATAAATGATCGTTTCAACGTGCATATAATCTAATAAGTCTAAATTCGTGTTTAACCCTGCTGTTCTCCTCGATAAGACTATGCACTTGTGTTTCTTCGGGTCTAATGACCCAAACTCCTGAAATATGAATTACAACCAAAATAACAATTTTTATACATTTATTAACTTTATTTCTCTAATGCAATGTTTTTTATATGAAACGTTCAACCAAATTTAAATAAAAAAAGAAAACAGAATAAAAAATGTCTAATAATTGATATGATCCATTACTTCTTACAGTCGGGACAATAATAGGTCACGTGTTCTTTACACAAATATTTTTTACACTTAATGCAGGTCATATTAGCTTTGTTATCACATTCAGAAGGGCAAAATTTGCAGCGTGCTCGTTTGTTTTTGTTGCTAGTTCCAGGAAGAGGTGCGGTAGAATTTTCCACCAATGGTTGTTGAATAGCTGTTACAATTGCATCTGCTTGTTCATTATGGGGAAGATTTTTTCTGGACAAAGTGTAAGAAACAAACAAAATACACCCACGTACCACACAAAAATAAAAAACATCGAACGCGTTTCGATAGCTACGCTATCATCATCAGCAGTCGACTAGGCTTTTTGTGTGGTACATGGGTGTATTTTGTTTGTTACAGATCCTACCACAGTTCCAGTGTTCCAGATTTTTTAAAATGTAAGGATTTACCAATTGTTTGCCCAGTTGTTCCAAAAACAGTCTTCTTTTGAACAAAACATTTTTATTCCAGTCTGGATTTATTTCGCGCCATAAGACGAAAGCATTATAAGCACTGGTATCTAAATTGTTGCAAAATAAGATTATGGGCCATCGATTTGTTTTTCGTTTGCATGTGTATGCACAGATTAGCTGATCTAATGTATCAACTACTCCTTTGGTAGAATTATAATCAAGTATAATTTGTGGTTTTTTGTCTTCTCTGTCGCTTATTTGTTTCTGGTTATGAAACGTACTCATCAAAATGACCTTCTTGTATTTTTTTGGAATATAAGACACAACTGCGGTATCTTTAGTAAAATAAAATTTGGAACTAGGCACAACGTTATTTACTTCCATGATAGGCAGCTCAGGCTTGCGTTTCCTGACAGTCCCTAACACAGTAAGATTTCTTTTGAGAATTATTTGACCCAATTTATACGATGTAAAGAAATTGTCACAAGTTACGTTCTGACCTCTTAGTCCATAAGTAAGGTCTAAAACTACTCTCAGCCCCTGATCCTTCTCAGGTTTTCCCCCAGGTGGTTTTCCCGTATGTAATGAAACTTCTAAAGCATAAGAACTTGCACTATCACAAAGCGTCCATATTTTGATACCACATTTTGCTGGATTGCTTGGTATATACTGCTTGAATGGACAACGACCTCTAAATGCAACCAGCTGCTCATTCACAGTTACGTTTTGCCCAGGATTGTTTAATTTTGGTAGTATTTCAGCCCATTTGTTCCAAAATTCTCTAATAGGAGCCAACTTATCTCGTAGCCTTCGTTCTTGACGATCTTATTTATTATCAAACCGTAACACGCGTGATATATAATAAAATCGTTTCAACGACATTGTTGCGCGAAAAAGAGGTCTGCCTGTTTCATCATGCGATATGTAAACCCCTCCTAACAGTAACAAACCTATGCACGCCTGCAACGTAATGTCATCTAATTCTTGCCACTTGTCACCGTACACTCTACGACCTTCGATGTTAGTCATTTTCAAAATTATATTTTCCAGAGAACTATTGAAAAATAGCTGAAATGTAGATTTTACATCCTGGACTGGCGCATTGCTGTATCTAGTTGGACCTGGAGCGACTTTTATGATATTTGCACTAGTTGCACGCCCTGATTGAGGAAATGGATCTAACATCCAAGTTATGGCATTATCGTTAGATAGAACCGATTGAGCAAGTGGCATCAATTGCGTAGGATTTTTCCGTCCAGCATCGTCGAAAGAATCATCGTCTGACTGTTCATAATCACTATCTTCACTGATATGATCTTCCTCTTCAGAAGCTTCATCGTCACTAATGTCAATCAAATTATCAATAAGTTTTCTAAGTCTTCACCACTAAGATATTTTTTGCCATTATTGTTATTTCAGCACTTTAGAAGAACTAGTAGTACGTACAACAAACCGCACTTTACTCTGCAACGTAACAAACAAAACAGTCGGTTGCATACTGCGATATTATATTTACACCTGCTGCAAGTTGCAAGTCTGTTCCTGTTTCGACTTGCACACGCGGCTACAGACCTGCCGAAAATGCTGTAGTAACTTGAATTTGAACAAGCATGTGATGATATGCATATTATCTATCCTCAAATTTCAATATAAAATAATTGGAAATTCAAATTTATACATCCTACTAATGTATTACAGCCTCGGGTCATAATGACCCGAGGAACATCAATGTAACAATCATGTTTAAAAAAATAAGGAAAAAAAAATTTATTAAAACAAACAAGCCATCTCATTCTTCAATGGATTAGAAACAACAAACTACGAAGTTTAGATATTAATAAACAAAAAAGTTATCTAAACAACAATTTGATTTCGGGTCATATAGACCCGAAGGTAATAGCAGGGTTAAGTAACAGATGTAAAAAGAAATGAATCGTTGTACTACATTCATGTGTTAGAAGAAGCTTTAAAACGTCATGATTTAAAACAACTTCTCTCATATTTCCTCAATTAATAGGTTTAATTGGCGATTTGCAAAACTAACAATGTAAAAAATAGGTTTTTTGTATCTTCTTTCAGTAATTGGGCAGATGCAAATCGCAAATGCACCCGGAAACTATGCGCTTTCCGGCCTAGGTGGGCAAAAATAATACTAAATTACCGTTGGTATTCGTTGTAGTGATAAAACTGATAGAATATTCGGCATAATCGGCATTTGACACAAACCCTAATCGCTTTACCGTGAACTTGTACGCATTCGTTATTATGTCCGTATTAGTTCCTTGTATATAATTTCAACAGGTATGAAATTACAACAAGTACAATTTTGTTTATGGATTTTAAAAACAATTGTTGGCGTCGGCACAAAAAATCTTGTGTATCATTCTGCCATTTGCCACTTGCGAGTACTCAGAAATTTGGAAAGTTGACTACTACTCGCAAACACCCATTTTCTGGCCTTGTAATAGAAATAACTATTTCTTTACTTTCTTGAATATATTTTGAAATTCAGATGTAGTGTTATACACAAAGACTTAACATTTCTGAAGCGTTCTTATGGAAGAATTATTTATAACACGTACTGCTTTTCAATTTGCGGTAAGGATATCATAAACGTTGGTTCGAGAAGGAAGTGCAATTTATTTCATAATTCTGAAATGTTTCATTACAAACGTTACGAGTCAAATAGCATAGTTACTGTATTCATTATACACCGCGTACAGAAATTGCTCGATAAACTAAAACGTCAAATGAATTATCACTTTGTCATGCCTGCTTTTGTACTCGTTTTCATGGTAACGCACGAACACCTAGTATCATAAGTGAGAAACGTATTTCTTTTGAACGCAATTAACGTTATAATTCATTTTAGATATTCAATATATTAATCGTGCGTACAATTTTGTATGCATTACGGATATAACTGGTTTTTATGGTCCTAGGGAACTTTCCTAGACCTCGTGCAAGCCCGTTCAGACTCGAAATAGTGACTCGGACCATAAAAACCTTAATACGCCCTTAACACATAAATAACTATAAAAACACATATTCAGCATTTATTTTACTTTTGCGAATATCGTACAATTTCCAGGCTCCTATACCTTCTAGGTTATCGTAGGTTATATGAGCAAAATATTTTCCGGGATAACAATAATATCCTAATTATCTGTATAGTATCTCGATTTTGTACGAGGGTTGTCCTCTACAAAGTTACAACTGATCCTAGATGGGTTATTGAAATGAGTAATCACAATATGTAAAATTTCAACTTTGTTATTGTTAAATCAGTGGCGGCTTAGGAACTGACAGTTGTTGTCAGTTAGCGTTTGAAATATGTAATTTTGCGATAAAATTTAAATTATTCGTGAAGGTTTTCGTTGCATAATTTTTTACATTACAGCTTCATTCTACTTTTAGTCATGAAACAACATCAGAAAATACTTTTTATAGTTGGTTAGCAGAATTTCATTGTGGTTGTGCGTCCGTCAGTAATGAATCTTGAGGAAGTCGGGTTGTGGTTCCAAAAAACACCGATGCTGAAGATAAGTATGTCACGTCTCACGAGATAGAGGTATCCCTCGCCATATCACAGACTGCAATACATTCGTTTTTGCATCGATAATTAGCTGTCTAAAAGATCTGTTCTCCGTGGATTTCGCAGATTTTGACTGAAACTCAAAAACAGGGTTGTATTAAATTGTGCAAGACAATGCTTAAAACATTCGACCGAAGAACTGCAAAAGCCGTATACAACATCGTTACAGGTGACAAAACTTAGATATACCCGTATACACCGGAAACTAAGCAACAATTCACTGTTTGGGTTTTCCAATCCCACAAGAGTTGTTTGTTCCCTAACACTTCCAAGAAAATGATAGCTTGTTTCTTTGATAGTATTGGACGCAACAGTTCCTTTAGAGGATCGAAGCATAGTTAACTTTGAATGGTATGCAACAATGTGTTTGTCAGAAGTCATCGATTAAATTAGGAAAAACAACCAAAAACGTCCCACCATTCTCCATTACGGCAACATCAGCTCCTATAAAACACGTCGAACGATCGATTATTCGCAGCAGAAAAACAGTGAATTAATGTCTCATTGCCCCTATTTGCCAGATTTAGCGCCTAACTTTTTTTGTCTCCGAGTGAAACAAGAAATGCGTAAACAGCGATCTTCGTCACTTCCAGAAGCTGTTGAAGCCTTTGAAAACCATGTTTTGGAGATACTAACTTTTGTAAAAACGCTTCGTGAATTGGTTTGAACGCATGCACAAGTGTATAAAACTTAAAGGCACATATTTGAAAAACGATAAAATAGTTTCTTGGTTAAACGGTTCTATTTTTTAAATCTTTTTTTATACTACGCATATCTTGCAACCTAGAATTTATGTACTATTTTGACAATAACTACTGAAGTAGTTGCAATCTTAGCTTTTGGGTTTGTAAATGGTTTATTTTTATTCTTGTATTGTATATAAACCTATGCATTTCGATAAAAATTACAGTTATTGTCCTCAGTAAGTGGTAATATATTTAAGAATTGATTAATATGTTAGAAGATACTTATGAAATATGAAAAAGATGAAAAAACGCAAACATAAGCCTGCTCATGTAAGTGTAAAGTTGTGAAAAGCTTTAATTTGAAATTGGTAGAAGCACTCACAAATAGAAACTTGACATATCAATTAAAGATCTAGTCAAATCTAACAAAGAAATAGTTTTTTGTTAATAATTGTAATTGTTATTGTACAGTGAAAACACAACGTAGTATGTTTATTATGATTTTTAATTTTAATCTCAACTGCATACGTTAAATTATTATAGTGTTGTTGTAACATTGTAATGCCCCTGGTCGGGTTTTACTTTATTTTGTTCCACTCGGTGGTGGATTGTGTTCTTAAGCCTTTAGCTAGCTTCAGTGAAGCTGGGTGTAGGTTTTCGACTCATATAACTCTTAATAACATTGTACAAAAATACTTTATACATATATTCAAAATAAAGTATTAATATTCAGGTGAATAAAATATGTTAACATAAAATAATATTATGGAGTGAAATTATAGAAAACAATAATAATAATTAAATAAACAAAATATAAATTCTTCAGAGATGTGCCCCTGTGGGTATTTCGTTTTGCTATAAACAAAATTAGTTTTTAAATGTACATAAACAAGAAAATGGAGGTGTAGTGTTCGTTATTCAAAGGACCCTGCACACCTTTTATGGGTTTTTAGACCACAGTCAAATTGAATGAAATTTTAATATGTTATAGACTAAAACTATCTGAACAATATTTGTCATTGTACCAGCTTAATATAATGGCTAGTTTGTGATATACAGGGCGTTAAAGTAATAGTGCCTAATAAGAATAATAGCTGTTCAGTGGGTTTTAACATTGATATACGCAAGTGTTACCATTACATATTATACTTTTTTGTAATTTTTATTATTCTGTACTTTCTAACATTTTATACAGGGTGTTTCAACAAAAATTAGTATTAAATATGATTATTTACATGATAAAAAGTGGAACTTATACATAAAATAAACAACCTAATATTTACATGATTTATATACAAGAAACGGAACATTTAGACGGCAGCATGTCTGTTTAAAATATCTTGAGTAGCGGCTAGCACTTTGGTTTGCGGTAGCCTAATAACTTCTTCGTGCCTTGCATAGCCCAAAAACCAAATAACTGCTGCTATATGTGCACACATTCCTATAGTTCGCGCTCCTGTTTTGCATTGGCAATAGTAGCCAAATATAGGACCATCTTCTTGTTCAGCATCATTATCAGGAACAGGGTTATAGCTAATTATTATTTGATATTTAATTTGATTTCTATGTCTAGATCTAATTATAAGCCGAACGAGATTTAATTCGTTGAACGCCGTATCAATTTCGAAAAGTGGTTGCCCAGTTGGTGATTGTTATCCTGTATGTAAGAAGGTGCTAGTTTAAGTTGGAAAGTTCCGTTAGTTATGCGTCTTAATTGAGCTATATTTAGAACTTGAAAATTTTCTAATTGGTTTTGTTCTAAAGGTGCCCATCTGCCGTGCCGCCTCAACAAGCCTTCATTTTCCGGTCTAGCTTGTACACGATTAGGTTCGTTTACCATTTGAAGCATTTCTTGTGCTAGTTCTTCATTTGCTTCTTCCATATGTAATGGTGGATGGTAGCGGTTTATTAGGGCACAGGCAACACGGAAAAATGTCCGCAAATCGGGTATTTGGGCAATTAAAAGCACTTACGAAAAATTTTAAATATTGACTGAACGTGTCCGTTTCGAGCTTACTACCCACCTTTACTTAGTAATAATTCTGCTAGCGTTGCCTTCTACAGTTGGCAATTGACGTCTACCTTCTAGCGCTGGTGGAATTTGCACAGATACGCCAATATTATTTAAAATTCGAGCATCTCGGTAGCCTCTATCCACAATCACAACGTCGCCAGGTTGCAGCCAGTGTCTTAGTTCTTGATCCTGATTATATTGGTATCTTAATATACTGCATCATTATTTCTTGGGTCGGAAAAGTATAGACCATGAACATCCAAAATATATTCATCTGGAAACAACTAGCACTGGCTTAACAAGATGGCAATGTTTGTGAACTGAATAGGACTGCCTGAGGGTCTGAAAATTTTTGCTACGCTCTATGTTAACATAAGTGGCATCGATACAAATAATGGCTTTT
Organism: Vesta saturnalis; assembly: GCA_036346205.1. Lineage (NCBI taxonomy): Eukaryota > Metazoa > Arthropoda > Insecta > Coleoptera > Lampyridae > Vesta > Vesta saturnalis. Next base: position 2,149,103 of record JARFJB010000618.1, on the reverse strand, counting down.
GGGTTTTTAATTTTTATAAATGATATTCATCCAAGCATCCGGTTTACATTGGAGAAGGAAGCTAACGTAAGTTTATCATTCCTTGATGTACTAACATCTAAAACTAATAATTAACTATCTTTTAAGGTTAACGAAGCCGACACACACTGATAGATACCTTCATAAATGTTCAAACTACCATCCACGTTAAAAAAATTGGTGTAATTAAATCTTTAGTGGATTGAGCAAAACGAATTCGTTATTCTGAATTTTTGAAAGATGAATATAAGTAGGTATTTAACAAATGGATAATGGATATCCACTTAAAATGTTATTACACCTGCTAGACATAACCATAAAGAAAAACTAGTGCTTATATTGGTACTACTTTTCTTCCTTTTATAACGAATGTTGTAAAAACACTAAAAACATTAAAAACACTAAAAACACTAAAAACACTAAAACACTAAAACACTAAAAACGCTAAAAACACTAAAAACACTAAAAATACTAAAAAACACTAAAAACACTAAAAAACACTAAAAACACTAAAACACTAACAAACACTAAAAACACTGAAAATCACTAAAAACACTAAAAAAACTCTAAAAAACACTAAAACACTAAAAACACTAAAAACACTCAATACTAAAAACACTAAAACACTAAAAACACTGAAAACGCTAAAACACTCATTAAATAACTCATTTGCAAATCTGGTAACGTGTTCAGCAATAAATTGGTTACGGTTTATGTGACGAGATCCTAAATTCTGGGGCACAAAATTATTGGATAATGATTCTTTAACTTTTGAATTGCCAATGAGATACCCTGTCTGCTACCATAAGAAAACATCGTCGCTAAAACTTGTCTGAAAGTCCTTGGCTAATTTACATAAAAACATCTTTTTTTAACTTCTCCTTCTTCCGTAAATATTAACATTCGCACAAAGGTTGAACAATTCCCGAAATTGATCCCTGTTTAAGGATGACAGCGCACTTAGCTCCTCATCACTGAAATTGTTTTCATCCAAAAGTTTCATTTTTGTGTTACTTTCTCGTATTGTTGTCAACAACTGATCCAACTCTGCCCCTTTTAAATTGTATGGCTTTTTAATAAACCTTATACCATTTGTAATGGAAAAGTAATAAACCATTCGCATCGAGATCGACAGGACAAACCTTACAGATACGAGGTATGTATACTCCGTTCCGCATAAAAATATTTGTCCTTGCCTGTCCTGATAAATGTTGAATATTTGCAGCGTTATTGCATATTAAACAATGATTAGCACTATATTTTAGAGGAAGCTTCATAATTGTTGGATCTGGATCATTTTCATAGACCTGAATTTCATCTACGATACCTTGATTGCAATTTGTACATAGGCTGGTATTACCATTTATGTCCATTGGCGGAAGTGAAAGTTCCTGTCGTCTTCTCTGAGCAATATTTATCTTCTGGTCGGCATTTTGTCGTAAAATGGTCATTTGTCTGGGATTCCCCACTATTTCACATACATAACACTGAAAGTTTAATCGAAAAGCCATTTTAATGCAAACTTAAATAATGACTTTAAGGAAACTTAGTTACAGGTGACATTGTCATTTTAAGTAACTGCTTGTTATTAACAATCGAAAGTGTACATATGTATCAGGCTTATGGCTATATCTGTAATTTTTAATAGTATTAACTACTATTTTTTATTAAAACACTATGTATGGAATGATAGAAAGTACAGAATAATGAAAAATTACTAAATAGTATAATATGTAATTGTAACACTTGTGTATATCCATGCTAAAACTCACTGAAAAGCCATAATGCTTATTGGGCACACAACGCCATGTATATCAAAAACTAGCCATTAGATTAAGTTGGTCCAATGACAAATATTGTTCAGATAGTTTTAGTCTATAACATACTAAAATTTCATTAAATTTGACTGTGGTCTAAAAACCCATAAGAGGTGTGCAGGGTCCTTTACTAAATGTGGGTCTTCCGGGTTGGGTGTGTATATTTATAATCTGGCTTTTACAGGATTCATTTGGATACTTACTCTGCTGGGATAAGTATAAATGTTACTTTTATTATACTTAATTTAAGAAAGTGTGGGTTAAGGTTAGCTCTTTCTCATACAGTTTCCCTCTTTGCTAGGTAAATAATTAATTACACGTTTATTATCGAACAATCATTACTATGGGGTAGTTATAATTGTAACTAATGCGAGGCGGAATCTTTGTTGTACCACAATTGGGTCAAAGGGAACTGTGAATGGCCTTGTCCTTAAGCAACGCGAATACTGGTTAAATTATTGGGATAATTTTTATATACGCTATATATGCTTTAACTAAAAACTAGATTAATTGATTATAATTAGAAATATATATATATATATATATATATATATATATATATATATATATATATATACAGGGTCGCAAACAATCATTTGAATAAGAAATATTTGGGTATTCGATTGATCCTCAATTTAAATGTACTTTACTAAACACGTAAAATGTAAAACGCAGGTTTCGTTTATTTGATACAAGTCAATAAACTGTAAATTCAATTGATTATTTCAGAAACAGGAAGTTTTATCGCTGTTCAATGTATTAACTATTTTTGGATCTGGATCGGGTTAAATTAGGTTTTACTATTATGTTTTAATTAAGTTAGAACGTAGAAATATATTATTTCTAATTTAAATAATTTCTTATAGTAAATTGTATTCATTTATTGTGGAGCCAACCTTTTTAAATTTAATTCAGTTGGATAAAGCGGAATGTTTTCGGAATTCTGGTTTTATTTGTTCATTATAGGAAATAATTATACGGGTGGTTCTTAAATAAGGCAGGATATACAGGGGGGTTAAATTTTAATTCCCTTACAGCCAAGGAAAACCTCAAAAGACTGAACACGGTTATTATTATTGTATTCCAGCTATTTAGGGCCATTTCGGTCAACTCTAAATACGTCGAATTTAATATTACGGGTTTTTAAATTAATTTGGCGGTCCAAAGGTATTAGCTACGGTTGACCCTCCACACTATGGCTTTTAGCCCTTTGCTAAAAAGGAGATCGAGAACGAATCCACGCTACCGCCGAAGTGATTCAGCCAATAGCCCAAACTCGGTATCTGTTGCTAGTACCTCTTTTGCGTCAGCTTAAATTTTAAAATAATTTATTAGTAACAGAAATCGACAGGTACTTCAACTCTTTGTATTTAAACTAAAAGTTTTGCTTCGAAATATTAAAATACTTATTACAATAGGTACAAATTGCAATGAAAACTGCTTTAGGAACGCGGTAGAAATGCAGTATAGGAGAAGTGTTCTGCAGAAAGTGATGAATTATACGGAAACGTTCGCTTTTATACTTCGCGATGAAGTGGGGTTTTGGCAAAATTAGACGCGATGGCACACCTTGAACGGGGGAACTGGTTCGTGCACGAAAGTGCCGTTTGTTACCGCATTTGGATACTGTAACTAAATAAACTATTATCTTCATAATTTTGAAATAATAGAAATTTATTTCGCTTACTAATTTTCTGGCACATTACAACATGACATATAATTGGTAAAGCATTTACTTCAGGGTCTAAAACAGCACAAAAACTAGACATACCGAAAGCCAACATTAAAATTAAGACGTACCATTATGCCTTTTAAAAGGAGATTTTCTTCTTACGTATTGAAATTGTTAGGATATTTATATATCGCAATAGATTCAGGTTGTAAAGGAATATGATAATGAGTTTGTCTTAATAATGTTTCCATAATATCAAATTGGTTGTCATGATTTAAATTATTTAAAACATACTCACCTACCGCAGATTCCTCTGGTTGACCTAACCTACAAAATTAGTTTGGTATAGGTATGTTGATGACGCATTTGATATTCGAAGACATGGAGAAGAAGTACTATATGAATTTTTAATTTTTATAAATGATATTCTTCCAAGCATCCGGTTTACATTGGAGAAGGAAGCTAACGTAAGTTTATCATTCCTTGATGTACTAACATCTAAAACTAATAATTAACTATCTTTTAAGGTTAACGGAAGCCGACACACACTGATAGATACCTTCATAAATGTTCAAACTACCATCCACGTTAAAAAAATTGGTGTAATTAAATCTTTAGTGGATTGAGCAAAACGAATTCGTTATTCTGAATTTTTGAAAGATGAATATAAGTATTTAACAAATGGATAATGGATATCCACTTAAAAATGTTATTACACCTGCTAGACATAACCATAAAGAAAAACTAGTGCTTATGTTGGTACTACTTTTCTTCCTTTTATAACGAATGTTGTAAAAACACTAAAAACATTAAAAACACTAAAAACACTAAAAACACTAAAAAACTAAAAACACTAAAAACGCTAAAAACACTAAAAACACTAAAAACACTAAAAACACTAAAAAACCACTAAAAACACTAAAAAACGCTAAAAACACTAAAAACACTAAAAAACACTAAAAACACTGAAAACACTAAAAACACTAAAAACACTAAAAACACTAAAAACACTAAAAACACTAAAAACACTAAAAACACTAAAAAACGCTAAAAACACTAAAAACACTAAAAACACTAAAAAACGCTAAAAACACTAAAAACACTAAAAACACTAAAAACACTAAAACACTAAAAACACTAAAAACACTAAAATAATAAAAAAACACTAAAAACTAAAAAACACTAAAAAACACTAAAAACACTGAAAACGCTAAAAACACTAAAAATCACTAAAAACACTAAAAACGCTAAAAACGCTAAAACACTAAAAACGCTAAAAACGCTAAAAACGCTAAAAACACTAAAAACACTAAAAAACCCTAAAAACAACACGAAAAAACACTAAAAACGCTAAAAACACTAAAAAACTATAAAAACACTAAAAACACTAAAAACACTTAAAACGCTAAAAACACTAAAAAACACCAAAAAATACTAAAAACACTAAAAAACACCAAAAACACTAAAAATCACTAAAAACCACTAAAAGGCACTAAAAACACTAAAAATGTTAAGGTTACTTTAAAATGTCTAAACCCATTATCATCTTCCGGAGTGTATAGTTTATCTTGTACTTGGGGAAAACTGTACATTGCAACCACAAAACGTAGCTTTGATAAAAGGCGTAATGAATATATAAAAATTTGTATATTAGGTTATCAATAAAAGTCTGAGGTAGCTGAGCATGCTTGAAATAAGTTAAAGCATGGCATTTATTTAGATAATATGGAAATATTTTTAAAACACACTCATAATTTTGGCATCTTATAATTAAAAAAATGGCGCAATTATACTCCTTAATTTTAATTTTAAGATTTGGTGTGTCTAGTTTTTTTACTGTGTTTTTCCAGAACCTTGAAGTAAATGTCTTACCATTTATATGTTAAATTACCTCAGTACTATAATTTAACACAAGTAGTGGAAATTTAAATTAAAAATTATATTAAACGAACTACATTCTGTTTTCATTGTGCAATAAAAATTACAATTAACGATAAATTATTTCTTTGCTAGATTTGATTTAATTGGTATGCCAAGATTCTATTTGTGAATTCTCTTATCAATTTGAAATTAAAGTGTTTCACAACGTTACACTTACATCATAATTTGATTAAAATCTGTAAAATATGCTTTTTGATTATGACAATTTTCGCCGTTAGCCTTCGACCGTTAGAGGTGTCATCTTCAAGGCTGTTTAATAATAATTAATTTATCAAGAATCTAGTTATTCTGTACTAAAATTAGATTCCATAGCTAGATTTATACGTTTATCAAACTGTTAAGTCTATAGCAGGCTTATGTTTGCGCTTTCATCTTTTGTATACTTCATAAATTTGTTTCAACATCTTAAATAATTCTTAAAGATACTACCGGGGACGATAACTGTGATTCTTATCGAAAATCGACAAATTGTTATGTTGTGAAGTGTGTGTGAAATGAATCACTGTTTTTATAATTATGTGTAATATTGAATATAATGTTGTTGACTTTAATTTAATGCAGGAAGTTAGCCATGTTACATGCTTATATTATTTTGTGTTGTTTATTGATAGTATAAGAATAACAACAATCAACCATTGTGCAGATACAACTGTATTTAATTATTTTATTATTTATATGTTTCATATTTTATATGAACAATAAATGTAGAATGAAACCTGTGGGGAGCTACATTTTCTACAAGATGCTGAAGAAAATTGTCCATTATTTGAAATTACCCAACCCAGACGGTTACATACACTGTCTACGTCGAAGGTCAACTACTTTTCTTGCTGAGGGTGGAGTGGATATCCAAAGGCTCACAAATCATGGAGGGTGATGGTCAAACAGGACTCCAAAAGACTATATAGAAGAAAGCGTTAACAATAAAATGGCGACTTCGAAAATGATTTTTAATCAGCCATCATCGCCAAACAGTGGACGTCAGAATCCATCAGATGTTGTCCTAGAACGTACTGAATTACAGTTGGCTCCTGCATGTTGCGATGAATCATTTTCTACGTCAAATGGAGGAGTTGATCAGGAGGTTATAACAAAATCGCCACTATCTAGTAATGATATACAGTTAAAACATTGTAGAAGCATAAGTTTTTCTAACGTTAATAGTTGTACGTTTTATATTTATTCCAATAAATAATTAATAATTCTTTATAAAGAAATTGTTACTATAAAGAAATGGTTGCAGTAAAGAAAAGTGCGATTTGTAATAAGGAAATATGGTCCATTTCCATTCAGTATCCAAAAGATTTAAGTAATCACATAATCTGATGTGCATAGTACATGATTTAAACATCATTAATGTGTGAAATAAAAAAATAAAACGAATGAAGATGCATGCGAAAGTTCATGATTTTTAGAAAACTATGTGCGTACGTGCGTTCGTGCGTGCGTCAGTGCGTACGAGCGCACGTGCTCGTGTGTGTGTTTATGTGTGTTTACTTTAGCTTGTGTTATTTTAAATTTTGTTTCATAGTCAAAAATCAGCGTTTGGCTTTTTACTTAAAATTTAAAACAGCTTATAGGTCCATTTTTATGGGGCTTCTGTATTAAAAACATATTCAAGATTCACGAAACATGAATTCGTTTTATTTGCGTAATAAAGGTTAGTATTACAGTTCGTGGATTGTTATCGTGTGATTTTCATTTGTCAGGTGCATGTTTGCGTTTCAAAATTTTTACATACACTGATTTGCAAGGGAGACAATGATTTGCAATTTTTGCTACTATTTGCTTCCTGTGGCGTAATTTTAAATAGCTAAGAAAGTATCAAGTTTCTTTGAGGCTAATTGATAACGTGATGCTGAGTACGGAAGCCGCAAGAATAGTTATTGTTTAAAGCGCCCTCAATTTAGTGTGTGCGGTAGTATAAGTAGCAACAGAGAAAGGTTAACGAACAGAATACACCCACAGATGTTACAGATCCTGCAACAGTTCTAGTGTTCCAGATTTTTCAGGGAAAGGTTACTTAAGGATAAGGCGGAATAATGTCGGATTCTAGTACGGATGTTTTATTTTTGTCCGTAAGTAAGCATTTTTTCAATAAGTTCAAGAGTAAGTAACTACGAAACAAGTAGTGGATGTCACGATGATGGATGTGGTGTAAATGGATACATGATGAATGATGATGGATGTAACACGTTTATACTTATTGTGTCTATATATATATATATATATATATATATATATATATATATATATATATATATATATATATATATATACACAACGTGTCCCAGATAACATTTCCAGCATGGGGATCTCGCTTATTATAAAAGATACAGATTTGGTTAAATTAGATGAATTAATTCCTAAGGATTAGTGAAATTATAGGACACTCTCCAATTTCCAAATTTCCATGTATTTTAAGACTTATGGCAAGAAAAGAAAATGTCAAATTTCTTTTCTTGTAATATCTTTTGTTATATTAGACATATAAATTTATTTGCACTTTCTTAAGATATTTTTATGCAGAATTTAAATATCAATTTGGATTTTTTTGCACTTTCTATTTTTTAGTTTCAACCCTAAATTAAATTTTTCTTATGGAACGACAAGTCGGCTTTGAAATAATTGATCGTGTTTTTTTATCCTTTTTACAATGATATAGCACATGTGCTATCTATTTTTAAAAACAACAAAGAAAATAAAAAAAAAATGTATTTTATTAAAGACTCTAACAATAAGTAGGCCGTGAAACATGAGAAAACTACAAATAATAGATAACAACAAGAGTTAATCAGGTAAGAGCTTCACGAAGATCTTCGGCATTCTCAAATGTTTGCACGTACACTCGATTTTTTACGTAGCCCCAAAGGAAAAAGTCCAAGGGCGGTAAGTCTGGAGATATGGGTAGCCATAAAATCGGCCCTCGATTACCAATCCATGAATTTGGAAACCGTTTATCAAGATATTCGCTGATGATGTTTGAATTGTGGGGTGGGGCGCCCTCTTGTTGGAAGCAGATATTAATATTCTCAATCAGTGGTAAATCATCAAGTTTATTTTCTAAATCAGTTTGTAGTAAATTCCAAAACCTTTCACTATTTAATGTTTCGTTAAAAAATATGGACCCAATAAGTTTAGCGCCTAAAATGCCACACCAGACGTTAAAACCAAATCTCACTTGATGGCGACTTTCCTTAACAACGTGAGGATTTTCACGGTCCCAAAACTGAACATTGTGTCGATTGAAAAGGCCATTATTTGTAAATCTGCTTTCGTCAGACCACAAAATCGTAGCTGGAAAATTATCGTTATTCTCACATTAATTAACATACCATTGGCAAAATTGTAATCTTCTCCCCTGATCTCCATCTCTAAGTCCCTGCAGAATAGTGTACTTATACGGGTGATACCTGTGACGTTTTAAAATTCCTTGTGATGTAGTTTTCGAAATACCAGTGTTATGATCAATTTCTCTAACAGATGTTGAAGGATTTTCAATAACTGATTGTAATACATTTAGTTCTGCATCTTCATTCCGTAATTTCGGATTTCTAGTAGGGTTTGAAAATGAACCATATTCTTTTAAATTAATTACCAAATTTCTGTACGTACGAGCACTGGGCTGCCTTCTTTCAGGATACAGCCTCAAGTACATCCGTTCAGCTTCTAAACTGTTTTTATGAGACAAGATGTAACAACTCAACATATCAAACTTTTCAGTATTAGTAAATAAAGCCATGTTTGACACAAAAATATTCTGGAACGAATAATTTTTAAGTGACATTAAATTCGATTGTGTTTTTATGTTTCACGGCCTGCTTATTTTTAGAGTTTTTAATAAAATACATTTTTTAATTTTCTTTGTTGTTTTTAAAAATAGATAGTACATGTGCTATATCATTGTAAAGAGGATAAAAAAACACGATCAATTATTTCAAAGCCGACTTGTCGTTCCATAAGAAAAATTTAATTTAGGGGTTGAAACTAAAAAATAGAAAGTGCAAAAAAAATCCAAATTGATATTTAAATTCTGCATAAAAAATATCTTAAGAAAGTGCAAATAAAATTTATATGTCTAATATAACAAAAGATATTACAAGAAGAAGAAATTTGACATTTTCTTTTTCTTGTCATAAGTCTTAAAATACATGGAAATTTGGAAATTGGAGAGTGTCCTATAATTTCACTAATCCTTAGGAGTAATTCATCTAATTTAACTAAATCTGTATCTTTTATAATAAGCGAGATCCCCATGCTGGAAATGTTATCTGGGACACGTTGTATATATAAATATATATATATATATATATATATATATATATATATATATATATATATATATATATATATATATATATATATATATATATATATATATATATATATATATATATATATATATATATAATATATATATAATATCATATATAATATTAATTATAGTATTTATTTATTATCATTTGTAACAACATTTTAAACAATTTAAAACATTTTATTGCAACATTTTACTTTAAATCATTTTTAATTGTTAAAACATATTTTTATAAACAATATTTTGCTTTTCTCGCAATTTATTATTTTCTAAGAATCTTTGAATATCTGAAATAATCAAGTAGGCTTTGCTTTGTCCAAAAAAAAGTTGTTTTTTTACTATTAGTAAAAATGACGCGTAGTAAGATTGTTGATGAAAAAATTCGCTCAATTATTATCAATTTATTTAAAAAGGGAAAATCAAACGCGGAAATTGGCGATCTAGTTAATTTATCAAAGTTTACTGTCAGAAATATCATTCGAGTTTATAAAATAACGGGTACAATAGCTACAAAACCTCGATATGCGTCGAAATCCAAAATATCAGATGCTGATAGACGGGCATTGAAGAAGATTATTAGAAAAAACAGGCGTTCGAACTGTGGTGAATTATCTGTTCTTTGGAGCGATGCTGTGGGACGAAGTGTTTCAAGATCCACGTGCCATAGAGAAGCCCTGAAGTTAGGTTTTAAAACTTACAAGGTAATTTTATTGCAACTTTTTCAAAAAAAAAATTTTTGTAATTTTACTAATTTTCCTTAGGCGAAAGAAAAGCCACTCTTAACATTAAAACAAAAGAAAAACCGGCTTAAATGGGCTAAAAGTCACATTAATTGGACGAGTGATGAAAGGAGTAGTGTCCATTGGAGTGATGAGTCTCGTTTTGAAGTTTGTGTTGGAGACAATCGAAGCAGAGTTACTCGTGAGAAAAATGAAGCTTTCAATTCAGATTGTTTAAAAAAGAAAGTAAAATTTGCTACTTCAGTTATGGTATGGGGTTCAATGTCTGTTAGAGATGTTGGAAAACTTCACTTCATTGATGGGATTGTAAACACCAATAAATATTTAGAGATTTTAAGAAAATCGTTACTTCCAACAATAACAGATTTATTGCAGAATAATAATAATTTTGTGTTCCAACAAGACGGGGCGGCCTGCCATACATCAAGAAAATCTTTAAAATGGCTTTCTGATCATAATGTCCCACTTTTGGAGTGCGTGGCAAACAATCCCGACTTGTCACCAATAGAAACCCTTATGATAATAAAAATAAATACTTAAATTAAATTTACCGTGAATTAGTATAATTTTATTTAAAAAGAAAAATTATTGGTGGGCCAATTGAGATGGACTATGATAATATATATATATATATATATATATATATATATATATATATATATATATATATATATATATATATATATATATATATATATATATATATATATATATATATATATATATATATATATATATATATATATATATATATATATATATATATATATATATATATATATATATATATATAATTAATAGGTTCGTTAAGTACCGGATAAATTCAATTAAAATTCGAATGGGAGTTTAGGAAGAAAACGCTCAGACCCGTCGATTTTTCAATTTAGAATTTTTTAGGTGAAGGTGAAATATACAGGGTGTGTCAAGAAAAAAATATGACGTTATCGACATTTTTTTTAAATGTTAATCCCCATTTTTATTGCAGAATTAGAAAGTGTACAACTTTTTACGTACGACAAGATACGTATGAATAATGATAATACAGGATGTCCCAAACTTGCGTCCGCGGCGATACCTCCCTTATTTGATGGAGTAGGAGA